>JADRCD010207799.1:0-11987 GCA_019843815.1 Montemys delectorum | reverse complement strand
GGCAGAGGCAGAGGCAGAGGCAGAGGCAGAGGCAGAGGCAGAGGCAGGTGGATCTCTGAGTCTGAGGCTAGCCTGGTGTACAGAATGGAGTTCCAGGACAGCCAGAGCTACACAGAAACCCTGTCTCAAAATCCTAAGTTTTTTGCTAAGTTGATCTAATACAATGACATCCCCAAACACCAGATATAATAAATGATATTCATGTGTTGAATTACTCATTTGCATCTTTCAAGTTCAAGAAAAATAAATGTGTGATATGTATGTGGGCTTACTGTGTGCTTTTAACAGTTATCACAGGCAAAGTAGTGCATTAAAACACAAATCCACCAATAGAAGCACAGAACAGCCAGATGTGAAGAGAGCGGCTTCCTACTTACCGAGAGCTGTAAGTCCATGCTTAAGAAATTCTTGAAAATCCCCAGTATCCAAACTAGCAGACATTCTTAGCGAAATTATTGGCAGTCCTTTGGATTATAGCAGAAATCATTGAACATGGGAAAGATTGCAGCTTGTCATATTTTGTGACCTTGGGAAAGGCAACCTCAGACTACAGTAACCCTCATTTCCTTAGTGAAAGTTAAGAAAAAAGGGGGAAAAACAGAATTCAGAAAGGCTCCAGTCCATGTTCTCCTGGACTCTGCACTTTTTCCAGCATGCATGACCTGCTGTAAACCATGTCTCCAGTTTCATGATGGTTTCTAATCAGAGGAAAGGAAGCTTTCAATAGGCTTTGACTGGTCACATGACCCTGTGCTGGTTGATAAGCAGACCCTGTTATAAAGTGACAGCAAAAGAGATAAGAACTCTTGGCAGATAATGGCAAAGAAATGATTAACTCAGAAAAGGAGGGGTTCTTCTGCAGCCCAGAGAGTGGAAAGTTGTAAACCCAAGGGGTCAGGAGATCATACTTAGTGGACAAAACTCCAAACCACCTTAAAAGTCCACTAACTAAACTGCAGCTTGTGACTGTGACATGGCCCTTTGATGTCACTGCTTCTGGCATGGAGAAGGACAGACACTGCTCTTCTGACCTCTGCAAATACATTTTAGATGATAACATTGGCTGGCATTAATTCTTTAAATGATGACTGTAGATATGATTGACACTTTGAAACTCTACAGGTAGCACTTGCAAGCTCATGGTCATTTACTTACCAGTTGACCAGTTGCCCTAAAAAACAATCCTGTATGTTTATTAGATAAGGCACTAGCTTGCTTGTGTATTAGTCATTGGTCTGAAACAGTAATTTGTTTACCTTCATAAAGTAAAATACCTTGAGATAAAATTTGAGCAAAATGATGACATACACAATGAATGCATTTTTCATATATATATGAACATTTCTGTATATATGAGTGCATATGTGTTTGTGGGGGCCAACTGTGTGTGTAGGGGTAGATGGCACACTGTGTGCGTGTACATAAGGAGCCCAGAATACTACTTTGGGTGTTGTTTCTTTTTTTGGTTGTTTTGTTATTTTGTTTATTTGTTTGCTTCCCCAAAACTCTGTATGTAGGGTTTTTCTACATAGCCCTGGCTGTCCTAGAACTCACCTGAAGCCCTGTCTGGGCTTAAACTCAAAGATCCCCCTGCCTCTGCCTCTAGAGTGGTGAGAATAAAGGAATTTTAAGAGACCATAGGATGTCAATTCTTGTCAGTTATTTCCTTGCTTTTTATTTTTTTATTTTTATTTTTTTGTTTTTTTTCGAGACAGGGTTTCTCTGTGTAGCCCTGGCTGTCCTGGAACTCACTCTGTAGACCAGGCTGGCCTCGAACTCAGAAATCCACCTGCCTCTGCCTCCCAAGTGCTGGGATTAAAGGCATGTGCCACCACCGCCCAGCGCTGTTATTTCTTTGAACAATCAAACAACAACATGACATGCCAGACATCTTCCTGTGTATATGCTAAAGGACACAGAACTCTGCAAAGCAGCCTTTTTCTTAAAAATTATTTAGGATCTGAAACGTCACTGTTCATGTAACATATCTTCTAGAAGCTAAAATGGAGTAACTCAGATATAGCTAAATAATGGAATATACAAGTTTAGCATATATAAATCCCCAGGCTCAACTGAGTATTGTGACAAACTTTGTAATTCCAGCACTCACAGATTGAAGCAGGAGGATGGTGAGCTCAAGACCATCCTGGGCTATGTAGCAATAATTTCCCCCACAAAAGCAAAAGGAGGAGCTGGAGAGGCGGCCCAGTGGGTGAGAGAGCCGGCTGCTCTTTCTGAGGACCTGGCTTGGTTCTCAGCACTCACACAGCAGCTGCTCACAACTGTCTGGGACTTCTACTCGGGTGGCTCTGCTCATACTGCACACATAGTGAGCGGACATCCATAGAGAGAGAAGATTCTTACACCTGAAGTAAAAATAAATACATCTTTAAGAAAAAAAAAGAAAGAAAGAAGCAAATGGCACAAAAAGAGGAAATTAGCCTTGAGAGACTTTAAAACATTTCAATGGAAAATACTACCAAACCTATTATTCATCATTTGTTATACACAGCTCACTGTAAATGAAAAAATGTTTGAAAGTAAAGGCTGGACAGTGGTGGCACATGCCTGTAATCCTAGCACTTGGGAAGCAGAGGTCAGGTGAATCTCTGTAAATTTGAGGCCAGACTGGTCTATACAGGACAGTCAGGACTACACAGAGAAGCCCTGTTTCAGAAAGCTAAAATAATTAATAAGTATTAAAAAATAATAATTGAGCTGGGCGGTGGTGGCGCACGCCTTTAATCCCAGCACTTGGGAGGCAGAGGCAGGCGGATTTCTGAGTTCGAGGCCAGCCTGGTCTACAGAGTGAGTTCCAGGACAGCCTGGGCTATACAGAGAAACCCTGTCTCAAAAAAAAAATAATAATAGAATTTTGAAATTTGTTTTATTCTCTCAGTTGCCTGGAAGAGAATCTATCTCTAGGTAACTAAAGCACATGTATACACACATCACAGCCCTCGTCTCTCTAAGCCATTCATATCTTACCGAGCTGCATTTAAACTAAATAGATGGGGGAGCAGCGGGGCCCTGAGCCTCTCAACGGTGTCGAAGACCAGAGTGGCTGTGCCTCCTCCACACTTGCCAGGGTGGCTCTCATGGCGCTGCTCCGACACCCGACGGTGTCCTGTGATTTGAAGAATATTGACACAGGAGTTACTCCTAAAGCTAAGAGCCACGTGACTATCTGGCGGGCAGTTTTAGAAGAAATTTGAAATAAAGTTAAAACCAGAACGGCTCAAGTGGCTAAGAAACCTCAGAACACCAAAGTATTAGTTCAGCCCACCAAAGTGACAAATGTCAACAAACAGCTGAAACCTACAGCTTGTGTGAGGCCAGTGCAGGTAGAGGTGCTGGCGCCAAAGGACCCTCCTCCTGCCTCCGAGGATGTCTCCATGAAGGAAGAGTGCCTCTGCCAAGCGTTCTCTGATGCTTTGCTCTGCAAGATTGAGGACATAGATCACGAGGACGGGGAGAGCCCTCAGCTCTGCAGTGACTATGTAAAGGAGATCTACCAGTATCTCAGGCAGCTTGAGGGTTTGCAGTCCATCAATCCGCACTTCTTAGGTGGAAGAGATATAAATGGACATATGTGTGCCACCCTGGTGGACTGGCTGGTCCAAGACCGTTCGTTCCAAGTTTAGGTTTCTGCAGGAAACTCCGTACATGTGCATTACCATCATGGACCAGTTCCTACAGGCTCAGCCAGTTTGCCAGAAGAAGCTGCAGCTGGTTGGGGTCACAGCTTTGCTCCTGGCTTCCAAATATGAGATGTTTTCTCCAAATATCGAAGACTTGGGTGTATATATCACAGATAACCCTTACACCAGTTCCCAAATCCGAGAAATGGAGACTCTGATTTTGAAAGAGTTGAAATTTGAATTGGGCTGACCTTTGCCACTTCATTTCTTTTTTTTTTTTTTTTTATTTTTTAGTTCTTATTTTTTTAAAGAGTTATTTATTTATTATACGTAAGTACAATGTAGCTGTCTTCTCAGACACTCCAGAAGAGGACATCAGATCTCATTATGGATGGTTGTGAGCTACCATATGGTTGCTGGGATTTGAACTCAGGACCTTTGGAAGAGCAGTCAGTGCTTTTAACCCCTGAGCCATCTCTCCAGCCCCGACACTTCACTTCTTAAGGTGAGCTTCAAAAGCCGGGGAGGTGGATGTTGAACAACACACGTTAGCCAAGTATCTGATGGAAGTGACACTCGTTGACTATGACATGGTGCATTACCATCCTTCTCAGGTCGTAGCAGCAGCTTGTCTGTCTCAGAAGGTGCTCGGCCAAGGAAAATGGAATTTAAAGCAGCAGTATTACACAGGCTACACGGAGAGAGGAGTTCTAGAAGTCATGCAGCACATGGCCAAGAATGTCGTGAAAGTCAATGACAACCTCACCAATTTCATTGCTGTCAAGAATAAGTATGCCAGCAGCAGACTCCTGAAGATCAGGATAATCCCTCAGCTGAACTCCAAAACCATCAAAGACCTGGCTTCCCCTCTGATGGGCAGGACCTAGGCAGCTGGACTTCCATCCTGCGCTTCTCAGATTTTTTATATATTCTATTCTAGTTTACATCACAAAACCTCTTCTCAGAGCCAGGCAGTGGTGGCGCACGCCTTTAATCCCAGCACTTGGGAGGCAGAGGCAGGTGGATTTCTGAGTTCAAGACCAGCCTGGTCTACAGAGTGAGTTCCAGGACAGCCAGGGACACACAGAGAAACCCTGTCTCAAACAAACAAACAAACAAACAAAAAAACAAAACAAAAACAAAAACAAACCTCTTCTCACACTAATTTTCTAATTGTGTATGGATGAAAAAGCTATTGATTTTCTTATTGTACCCTGTGTATATTTGTATACTCTATGCTGAAGCAATGTAGAATGGCCTATCATAACCATGCTCTTTATTGAAGAAAAATAAAGCTATTGATTTACTTAAGGTAAAAACAAAACAACAACAACAACAAAAACTAAGTAGATGGGAGTTATGTGTGCATGTAAAATTTGTTCAACATTTGAACATTTCTTGTAACAAACTTTCACCTACCAGTTGCTAGAGTATCTGCCTAGCATGCATGAAGTGCTGGTACACCCCGGGCTCCCAGTGCTCAGGAGGAGAAAGTAGCAGTTCACTGTCAACTGTTACTACAGATCGAGTTCAAGACCAGAAGGATCTAGAAAAAAATTACCACATAAGCGCTAGAGCCTGTACTCTTTGGTTGGTGGTCCAGTCCCTGGGAATTCTGGGGGGTCTGGCCGGTTGACACTTGCTTCTCCCATGGGGCTGCAAACCCCCTAAACTCCTTCAGTCCCTTCTCCAATTCCTCCCCTTGGGACTCCCACACTCAGTCCAATGGTTGACTGCAAGCATCTGCGTCTGTCTGTATTTGACAGGCTCTGACAGAGCCTCTCAGGGGACAGCCATATCAGGCTTCCATCAGCAAGCAGTTCCCGGCATCCACAATAGTCTGGGGTTTGGAGACTGTATATGGGATGGATCCCAGGTGGGGCAGTCTCTAGATGACCTTTCCTTCAGACTCTGCTCCATGCTTTGTCTCCCCATTTCCTCCTGTGAGTATTTTGTTCCCCCTTCTAAGAAGCACTGAAGCATCCACACTTTGGTCTTCCTTCTTCTTGGGCTTGATATGGTCTGTGAATTGAATGGGAAGAAGGGAGTGGGTGGGTGGGTAGGGAGGCACCCTCATAGAGGCAGGGGGAGGGGTGATGGGATGGGGGTTTCCTAAGGGAAGACCTGGAAAGGGGAAAACATTTGAAATGTAAATAAAGAAAATAGCCAACAAAAAATTACGACCCAACAGATGCAGCAATTATTGTAGAATTTATACCCTTTCCTCTTGGTCCTTAGTGCTTGACACTGAAGGATTTTCATTTCATCCCTTTTCTTCTTTCCTTTGAGTTGAGATGCCGGGATAGAGCCTCGGATGGACACGCTGGATGGAGAGAAAGCAGGTGGAGGGTGAGAGGACAAGTCCAGACCTTCCCCTCTGCACTTCTTCCAGGTTGGACTGTCACATTTGGCAGGCTTGGGGTCTGCGTGAACTCTAGGAGGACAAATTAGCAGCGGTCGCGTTGTGACTGTGCTCCACAGGGAAGTGGAAAGTATTTTGGTTACATATCCATGTGTCCTTAGGGAGGTGAGGTTTGGCTGCTACCTATGCATGGAAAATAAGCAATTTGAAATAGGGTCGCTCCCACCAGCCAGGTAAGTGTGCTGGCAGAGACTGTGTCTCTGAGCATTAAGTCCTATGTCCCAGGGCAACCAATATGGCCCATGCTGTTCACTTAGATCAAACTTGTTTTTAAATCCAGTGCCGGGTATGTAGCCAAAGGCTCTACCACTGAGCTACACTGCAGCCCATCAACAAATGGTGAACTCAAAAATACTTGTTTGTATGTGTGCGCGCTGTGGACTGAACCAGAGCTCCATGCATGCCAGGCAAGTACTGTGCTAGTCAGCTAATCACCAATCTGATTCCTTCCTCCCTTCCTTCTTTCCTTCTTGCTTTCTTTCCTTTTTTTGTTTCTTCTTGATTTCTTTGAGACATAATTTCTCTGTGTAACACAGCTCTGGCTGTCCCGGAACTCATGAAGATTTGCCTGCCTCTGCCTTCACGCGCTGGGACTAAAGGCATATTCGACCACATCTGGCCTCATTTTCTTTTTAAAAACAGGGTCTCAGCTGGGCAGTGGTGGCGCACGCCTTTAATCCCAGCACTCGGAGGCAGAGGCAGGTGGATTTCTGAGTTCGAGGCCAGCTTGGTCTACAGAGTGAGTTCCAGGACAGCCAGGGCTATACAGAGAAACCCTGTCTCGAAAAAAACCAGGGTCTCATGTAGCCCAAACTGTCTTTCAAATAGATATGTAGCCAAGGCTAGTTTTGAACTCTTGCTCCTCTTACCTCCACTCCCCGCTCTAAGCGCAGGAATTACTTACTGGCTTGTGTCAGCATGCCTTAAGTTAGTTATTTTATTTTGGGGTAGGGGCTTACTAAGTTGTCTAGGCTGGGCTTGAGCTCACTGTGTAACACTATGCCTTGAACTTTCCACCCTCTGGAGTTGATGGGATTAAAGTGTAAGAGCTACAACACAAATACCTATTCTCTGAACTGAGATGAAAACTTCTCCAGGCATGTGCAACACTGGAACGGTGGTGTTCCCGCATACCTGCCCTCGGTTTGGAAACACATTTTGAAAGCATTGGTATAGTATCCAGTAAGGGAACAGTGTAGTCTACCAGATCCTGTTATCAGGCTGATGGCTGCTCTAATTCCTTTTTAAGACATATGGTCTGGGGAGACACATACAAACCACATAAGTATGACCCATGGTGAGATCCTCCTGGCAGAAGACTGGTCCTGAGGCAGGATGGTCAGCAACCTGGCATTTGGGATCAGAAATCTCAGAATTATGCTCTGCCTCTTCCTGGGGCAATGAATGTTTGCCCTTGGTTTTTGTTTTTGTTTTTGTTTTTGTTTTGCTGTTTGTTGATTAAGATTTATCTATTTTAATATTATGTTCATATATATTTTGCCTTTATATATATATGGATGAATGTATGTATGTATGTATGTATGTATGTATGTATCTATGGATGGATGGACTTGTGAGGGTATCAGATCCCTTGGAACTGGAGTTACAGACAGTTGTGAACTGCCATATAGGTGCTGGGAATTGAACCTGAGTCCTATGGAAGAGCAACAAGTGCTCTTAACCACTGAGCTCTCTCTCTAGATCCAATGCTTGGCCTCACTGAGGCTGGAAATCCTTATGAAGAAAACAACACAAGTGATGGTGTTCAGTGGTTGTCATGGTGAGAAGTAAACTCACAGACGGATGTGGATGTGTGCTGCGCTGGGAAAGAGTACAGTGTTGCATGTGAGAGAGAAGGTGATCTATCAGAACATATGCAGACGTCATGGCACATGCAGCTGATGCCTGGTTCCCCTCACACGTGTGAAGAACGTCAACAGGTATATAGTGGCACACACCTGCAACCCAGGTACACCGGAGGCTGAGATAGGAGGACCAAGCAAGTCTGAGGCCAGCCTATGCATCATAATGAGACTCTGTCACCTAATCAAAAGAGCTATGTGACTTGGCATCATAGGTGAGAACAGGCCTCAAGGGAATTGTGGAGATACACAGGTTTGTCATCTGACCCCAATGCTAAGCAGTCACGGTTAGCACACACTACCTTGCTCCCTGTAGAAGGTTCCTGGAGTTTAACAGAATCATTGTGCGATTTGTTCTGCTTCTCTTTCTTGCTCTTGGCTGACAGAAGACATAGCAGTGCACACACTGGATTTCTTGCTGTGCCACCTGATCTGAGTAAATGATCCTTTTTGGAGGAGGGGTTAGAAAAGGGTAAAGAATATCACTGCGAGTGTCCCACCAGGACTTTCCTGAATGCAGCTTGCTAATTTGTCAGTCTCTACCCACTTTGCTGCGAAGCTTCCTGGCAAGCCGAGGAGGCACTGCATTAATGAGTTACCTCGGTCTTTTGAAGCTTATCTCTCAGGCTAATTTAATAGAAATGGGAATACTTGTACTTGGTGAGAAAGGAGCACGTTTTTCTGAAGGAGAGACTGAAGTATCGTTCACACACAGTTCAAATAACAGCTGTTTAGCATTCACCCTCAGCCACAGTCAACCAGCAGCTTGCCAGTGACTCTATGGAGGCAGACACAAAGTCACTCAGAGCCTCTTGTTTTAGGAGCTGGTTTTTCCCATTCAAGGGACAGTCTCACCATTTCCACTTGATGACCGTGGGCATCTTCTGCACCAGTGTTCTGTCTTAAACACCTTCATCACCCCAGTAAACTCGTTAGTACTGCACTCATCATGACTCACGTTTATAGAGAATACACATTTATAATGGCAACGCTCTATTTGGTAACTGCTTTCAGAAAGGATTTGTAAATGATTGACAGATAACTAATGACCCCAAGGCATTTCTGCCAAAATCCAAAAGGCACCCAACAATGTCATCTGAACTCATATTGCACGAGGATGTTAAAGATCAGCTATCAGTTACAGTCGCTGTAAACTTCCTGAGTACATGCTTCCAGGGCCACGGAGGCACATCTGTGAACTGCTATCCCTTTAAAATTATCAGACTTACAGTGAACAACTTGCACAGACATGCCAGCAAGTCCCTTGTAGTGTGCGAGTTATCTGGGGTCATGAAGAACAAGCACCCTATGCCACTCATTCAAACAGAGGGACCACACCAGGCTCCCGGAGCTTCACAGACAGGTTAGACAGAGCTAGCCCCTGCCAAGTCACTGCTTAACTGTGTATTCTCACTGGCACCTCTTGCTGATTCCATGTAGGACCCAGGCTAAGGTTGGCATTGTGTTTTTTTTTAATAACGCCTGGCACATTATGTAAAATGGTGGAGTGGGGGTTTGAGCAGCGAGGAGTACTAAGTAAAGATTTTCCATCCATTCCTTATACTAACTGTGGGAAATGTGGCACCTGGCTGGAAAGACATTGGCTTTTCTTTGGTACTGTTCCGAACAGGTAAATATTACTCATTTCTGACAGCACTAATCATTAAACAGAGCCCTGGTCAGTCTTTTGGAAGTCAGAATGTTTGAGGTTTCCTCTCAAAACAGCCTTTCCACACAGGCTGCGCCGCAGCATTCATTTGTTTTTTATTCTTGTTACCAGTGCTTGACAGTTCACAATCTCCTTGGGAGTAACTGGAACAAACGCCCTCTTGTTGTGCTTCCAGTTTCCAATCTTTAAAAACATTTAAGCAAAATCA
The DNA here is from genome assembly GCA_019843815.1 of Montemys delectorum. NCBI lineage: Eukaryota > Metazoa > Chordata > Mammalia > Rodentia > Muridae > Montemys > Montemys delectorum. The sequence goes on along the minus strand of JADRCD010207799.1, from coordinate 2,185 downwards.
GGTGTGATGGTACACACCTCTAATCCAAGTACTCAGGAGGCAGAGGCAGGTTGGTCTCTGATTTCCAGGCCAGCCTGGTCTACAAATTAAATTCCAGGACAGCCAGCCAGGACTACACAGAGAAATCCTGTCTTGAAAACCCAAAACCCACCGCACAGTGGTGGCGCACACCTTTAATCCCAACACTTGGGAGGCAGAGGCAGACGGATTTCTGAGTTCAGGGCCAGCCTGGTCTACAGAGTGACTTCCAGGACAGCCAAGGCTACACAGAGAAACCCTGTCTGGAAAAAAAAAAAAAAAAAGAAAACCCAAAACCCCAAAAAACAAACCAAATACACACACACACACACACACACACACACACACACACACACACACAATCAGAGGATCTAAGCTTTTTAAAAGAGGAAACTATCCAGAATCCAAAGTGACTTCTCTAGACATAACACTATTACTAAAATACAAACCATCAAAATGGGTCTCAGACACTCCCGATTCATGGCGCTGAAAGTTATATGCTATCTAGGATCATCTGATAGGCAGCATGAAAACAGAGAAGCATTCAGTTGCCAGTTGTTTCTCCAACCTGAACCACCAGATGTGGCTGAATCTCTATGAAGACACAGAACTCAGTTTTCAGTCTTTGATCAGTACTTCATGAGACATGTTTCTGAGAAGTGGTGGTACACACTTTTAAAACCAGCACTTGGGAAGCAGAAGCTGGCAGATCTCTGAGGTTGAGGCCAGCCTGGTTTGCATAGCAAGTTCCAGGACAGCCAGGGCTACACAGAGAAACCCTGTTTCATTAAACCCTTCCCTCAAGTGACAGACAGACAGACAGACAGACAAATACGAGAGACAGAGACAGAGAGGTGTTTTTCCTTCTCAGTGAGTTGTGAAATAAGAAAGAATAAAAAGTTCAATAAAAGGTGATAAAGGAGACTCTTAAATATTCTTCCTTGACACTGTTTCGTCCCTTCTCCATCTCTCTCTTTCTCATTATTGTTGGTGCTTAAGGCAGGGTCTCACTTGACCATGTGAACTCACAGAGATCCACCTGGGATTAAAGGTGTGCACAAGCACACCCAGTGAAATTGTTGCTTAATAAAGCAATCTATGATGAGTCAAATGTCTATTTACGAGCTATAATAGAGTAAGGATGTATATTCCTATGTGTTATAGTTTCCAATATATTGGAGAGAGAATAAAACCAATAAAGATTAGGCCAGAGGTTTAATGTGATAATCAAATGCAGGCACAATAGGTTCCAAATTTAATTCTTAGCTCTTTGATAAAGAAAAAAAAAGTAGTTTAAAAACACAGACCATGCTAGGAGCTGAAGAGGTGGCTCAGTGTCAATGGCTAAGAGTACTGACTGTTCTTCCATAGAACATAGGTTTATCCTTAGCAGGCGCGTGACAGCTCACAACCATGTGTAACTCCGGCTCCAGGGGATTCTGATGCCCTGTACACCCACAAAATACATGTACCACCAAAAACGTAGGGCATATTTTGTATCTGAAGTCACTAAGCCAACAAGAATTTCAGAGTCAGCAGTGGGGACACAACCTGTAACCCCAGCACTCAGGAGGCGGAGGCAGGAGGATCAGGAGTTCAAGGAAGCCTTGAACTGTACCACGCTCACTTTTCTTCAAGGTGGTAGGTTCTCTTGTAGGTGGTTCACTTGTCGCTGACTTGCCTGGATGGGAATGGAGTCCAGAGCTTTGAGCATGGCAGGCAAGTGCCTTCTAGTGGGTCACACCCTCAGCTCTATCACTAGTTCATGTTTATCTACTAAATATTTGGCATCTCAGATGATCCTAGCTCTTCTGCATGATTCAGGAAGCCATGATCTTTTGGGTTTGCTTGTATTTATCTAATAAAGAGGAGAGAGCATGATTATAGCTAAATAAAAAGCTTACAACTACGAGGTTTCAATGGCTGGCTTAGATGGTTAATATTGACTGTGAACTTGACATTTAGTACAACCTATGAAGCCCAGCAGTGGTGGAGCACATCTTTAATCCCAGCATTTGGGAGGCAGAGGCAGGTGGATTTCTGAGTTCAAAGCCAGCCTGGTCTACAGCATGAGTTCCAGGACAGCCAGGGCTACACAGAGAAACCCTGTCATGAAACACGCCTCACCCCCACCAAAAAAAAAAAAAAAAAAAAAAAAAAAAAAAAA
>JADRCD010207797.1:34148-54531 GCA_019843815.1 Montemys delectorum | reverse complement strand
ACACACACACACACACACACACACACACACACACACACACACACGCCGGTGAACGGATGGACAGACAGACAGATAGATGGAGACGTGCATTATTTATCTCCTAAGTGTTTTTCGGTCTGTTTGTTTGAATTGGAAACACCCTCCATAGGCTTATGTTTTGAATGCTTATTCATAACCCAGCCTGTGATACTATTCTAAGAGTCTGTGCAATTTTTAAGAGGTGGGGCTCTAGCTGGAAGAAGTAAGACACGGGGTGTGGGTCCTTGAAGATTATGCCCAACCTCTTCTTCTTCCTGGGTTACGCTCCTCTTGCCGGGCTGCTGTGATGTGAACAGCTTTGGCCACATTCTGCTACTGCTAGATATACTTCCCAAGCAGGTGGGACCAGACAGCTATGGACTGAAACATCCTCCCATTCTCGAGGTCTCATTTCTATTTGGTTGCAGTGATTTAAGATTATATATTAATAGTATATACTAATTGACTCAACAAACTTAACCATTACTCAGTGCACAAAGGCCATCTCTATGTCCTTACCTGAAGCCATGTCCTAGCAGCAGAGAAGGTGCAGGGTGGTCCTTGTCACCCTGCTGACTCATTATCACACCCTGGGTAAGTCATGTCTCTAGTCTAAACTTCTGCTGAGTGAGTCTATGTCCCCGCATATACCAGCTACTCCACTTGTTCAAAGCTTGCCTCAGCCACACACACGCCCTTTCTATGGCTCTCAACATTCGCCAGGTCCAACCATCTGAGTATCATCCACATGCCCTGCCCCAGAGCCTGCTCCCTCCCCTTGCCTACCTTCCAGATATGCACAATTGTGTGCATCTTCCTTGCGATTGTCCCATCTACCGAGGATGATCTTTCTAGAGCTCCAGCTAGGAAGTCCTTCTGAAGTTTGACTTGATCCAGTTCCCTGGCTTCCCCAGGTCCTCTCCTCAGGTCCCTTATAGCAACCATTGGCCCCAACCATTTTCCATTTTTTGAAAGAAATACGTGGCTTCATACTTGAGTGTGCTGTCTTCTACAGCACTCTCCTGCCTTTACCCATGTACTGACCCTCTCCTGTACCCTTAGTCCTTGCAGAAGACCCAGTTCCTGCTAACGCCATTTCCTTTCAAGCTGAGGATCTTCTTTAACATAGGTTCTTTGTCCCCATTCATTTAAAAGATGCTTAACATTCGAAGAACATTTTTTGCAGGATTTAAAATTCAAGCTCCGCTTGCTATCTGCCATCATTACCATCCCTGTTGTTCCGTCCTTGGGTACCACTTGCCATTTTCCTCTGGCTGTTCTCAAGATTGTATCTTTGGTTTGGTCCTCATTGATTTGACTCTGACTTTTTAAATCTTCTGTATATGTGTGTGTATGTGTGTGTGTGTGTGTATGTGTATGTGTATGTGTGTGTGTGTGTAGAGAGAGAGAGAGAGGTGCACGTCATGGCATGTGTGTGGACATCAGAGGACAACTTGTGAGTTTCCCATTTCTACCATGAAGGTTCCTGAACCAAACTGAGGTAGTCAGGCTGGTGGCAAGCACCTGTACCTGCTAAGCCATCTTGCTGGCTTACATCTGTATCTGTTAGGAACATAACCTTCTGTAGTTGGGCATAATAATATTGGCTATCTTAAAATATTTCTTCCTGCTTTCAATGTCCAAATCAACCTCAGATTGATCCTCATTGTTTTCCTTGTACATGGCTTACATTTTTCTGTAACCTCATGTGTCTACCCAGTTGAGATTATATCTTGCACATTTCGTTTGTGTCTCTGGATTCTGGTTGCAGCTTTGAGTCCTGCCAGTTCTTTGTTTTAATAGTTGTATAAACCCTGATTCTCAGCTCTGTCCCCTATGCTGGGCAACAACTCTCTCTTCCGTTTGTAGTCTTGTTTTGTTTCTGGCCTTGGGCAGATTGCTTGGAGTCTTCTCTGGTCATCCAGTGTTGGACAGCATTTATATGTAGACTTCAGAGTCCCTTCTGTGGCTTTCTCACGTGTAGGATTTTTCTGTACTTCTTATCAATTGTGGTGGCTTAGCATTCTGTCCTCTTGTGTTCCAGTTGGTGTGGCTAACTGGATTTCTTCACGAATCTGAGTTTTTACCAGCATTTTCTGGTGCCTTCAGCACCTGTTTCTTCTAGTTGGTTCAGAGTTAATGGCATTGATCATCAAGAGGGTTAGAGGACCTCGTATGATGAGAACCAGAGTTCCCCCTCATTCCTTCAAGATGCTTCTCCTCCAAGCCTCCCATCCCCACGATTCCCCGACCTCTGCCTACTGGAAGGTCCCATGCACTGAGGGCTTTCGGATCTACTCCACATTCCCATAAAACACCAAGCAAGCAAGGCCTGCTGCTCTGGACCTTCATCCCTTCCACACTGGCTGTTCCTCTCCATTTGCTGTGAGTGACAGTTTCTCTATGTGGCTTCTCCTCCATGCTGGAAGCTCCTTAAGGACAAGGACCAGAGATTTTTTTTTTTTTTTTTACAACACACAGTAGGTACTCAAGAGTGAAGTGGAGTGGTTTGACTGTTAATTATTTACACCATCTGCCACGAAGAGGCTGCCCAGGGAAGACCGTGACCACCGTGAAAATCTGGCCTTCGTGGAAGAGACAGGCTCCAGCTGGCAGGGGTGTGGGGCCAGCTGCTGTGACTCGTGTCTGGGAAATCCATGGTGCCCAGGAGTTAGAGCTGTGTTCTGGTCATGGAGACCCAGCCAAGTCTCTCTTTCAAGCCCTTTCCTCTCTGTCCTTTGAGGCTCACTTTATTTATTTCTACTAAAATGCAAATGAACTCTCTCTTAAGAGGGCTCTGCAGAGCTGTTATGGCCAACCATTACCATTTTCTGACAGTAGGGAGCTAGATAGGATTTGACTCCAGGGAAGCACAGTGACAGCTTCAGAAATGGACTTCGAGAAGCAGGAGTACGGCTCAGCAGCGCAGGCAGGGACTTGGACTTCCGGGAGAGCTGGATTCAGATCCCAGGTCTGCTCCCCAGCCTGGGTGACAGACAGATTCTGAGTGAGCCTGGTTTCTTCCCTGTGCATAACAACTCATCCACTGGTGTCACCTCTCCCCAATTCCTCCTTCTTATCAGCCTGTGACCCTGGAGACCAGAGCCTCCACAGACCCAGATCACACAGCACAGAACTGTGCAAGCGACTGGTCTAAGAACCTGTCTGTAGGTCTGACACTCAGAGCCTGTACCTGAGTGACCTCAGGAATCTCAGTGTTTAAAAAAGCTCCTGAGGTGAATCGGAAGCACATGATCAACAAGCCACATGCTAAAAATCCCCACATCATTGACCAGTGGTAGAGATTAGGGAGTCTGAGACCTTTCCTATTTGGTAGAGAAGGTATTGAGTAACCTCTGGGCTGCCCTGAGCGTTGATAATCTGATTTGCAGAGGAGAATCTCAAATTCTGAAGAAGTAGTGACTATGGAAGAGCATTTCACAGGAGGGACAGTGTCGGGAAAGAGACAAAGGAGCTGGCATAGGAAGGGCCTGTAGACTGACTCAGTGGGTAAAGGTGCTTACTGCCAAGCCTGGTGACCTGAATTTGATCTCCAGATACACATGGTGGAGGGAGAGAACCAGCTCCTGCAAATTGTCCTCTGACCTCCACACAAAAGCCGTCACATGCATGCATGCACAAACACATACAAAATAAACAAAGGAAATTAAATGCAGAGTAACATGTGTCTTAGTTAAGGTTTTACTGCTGCGAACAGACACCATGACCAAGGCAAGTCTTGTAAGGACATTTAATTGAGGCTGGCTTACAGGGCAATGGTTCAGTCCATTATCATCAAGACAGGAAAGATGGCAGCATCCGGGCAGGCATGGTGCAGGAGGAGCTGAGAGTTCTACATCTTCATCTGAAGGCTGCTAGGAGAAGACTGACTTCCAAGCAGCTAGGATGGGGGTCTTAAAGCCCATACTCACAGTGACACACCTACTCCAACAAGGCCACACCTCCTAATAGTGCCACTCCTTGGGCCAAGCCTGTACAAACCACCACAACATGTGAATTCTAAACAGCATTATTCCCTGGTATAAAGTCAAGCTGGTTACGAGGAGTACACGGTCATCAAAAGGCAGTGGTGGGGCGTGGAACAGTCTACCACGGTGCTTAGACTGTTTCGTGGGAGCTGTAAGGAGGAACAGAGTCCGTTTTTTTTTTTTAATTATTTGTTTTGTTTCTTTAGATTCATTTATCTTTATTTCATGGTTGAGTGGTGTGCCCGCATGTCTGAAAATGCACCATGTATGTGAAGTGCTGGTGGAGACCAGAAGAGGGCATTAGAATCCCCAGAACAAGCGCTGTGGAGAGCTGTAAGCTGCCCTGTGGGTGCTGGGAACTGAACCTGGGTCCTCCACAAGAGCAGCAAGTGTCCTTAACTGCAGAGCCACCTCTCCACATCCCTAATGGTGTTGGCTTTAAACTCAAAAATAGCCTTTCGTGCTGCGTGAAGATGATTGACAAGGCTGAGGACGGGGAGCCAGTGAAGAAGCTACTGAGCTTACACTGTGGAGGTTCAGTCTGAGTGAGGAAGCAGCGGGCGAGGTGAGAAGGTGATGAAGATGGGAGCAGGGGAAACCACAAGAGGCAGCACTGTGTGGACAGTTGTCTCTGCCTTCCCTCAGCCCTGTCTTGATTGTTTCAGAGTGTCCTCAGATGCGTTGAAACTCATTTCCACAACTATTTTTTTTTCTTTTAAAGCATAACTATTTGTGTCATCTGGGGGTCTGTTTCTGTTGAGTTTTTTTCTAAATTATGGTCCAAATTTCTCCTTTGCATGGGCGGTCTGTTTTTATTTTGTGGACAGGATAATTTAAATGCGCAGCTCCCTTTGCTTCCCCAGAGACTGTGACCTGTCCACTGTTCACCAGCTTGTGGTCGCTCTTATGTGCTTGTACATTGTTGTTTCTTGAACTTTCCTATAAATCAGAATAGCGGGATCCTATCCTCTCAGCTCTCAACAATAGAAAAACTGTGCCATCAGAGCTTAAGAGAACAGACAGCTCAGACCCCCGGAGGTGATACCCCTGCCGTGCCATGCGGAGATGGAAGATATGTAGTAGTTAAGTGTGCTGCATGGTTGGTGAATTATTGTCTATGTTGTTGTGATTAAGTTACCTGACAGAAATAATTTACAGAAAGAAAGATTTATTTTGGATCACGGTTTCAGAGGAGTTCATGGCAGAGAAGGTGCAGCAGGGTTCGCAGCAGTGGCAGCTTGTGGTAGGGGCTCCTTATACCACAGTAAGCCCTGAAGCAGAGAGAGCAAGAACCAGGTCTAACCTGGGGTCCATGTCAGACATCCACCCTAAGTGTCCTGTTTCCACCAGCTAGGTCCTACTTCCCAAAGGTTCCAAACTGTCTCCAAAAAACACCATCAGCTGCAGAACAAGCAGTCAAAACCTAAGCCTGTGAGAGACACTTAGAGTCAAACCATAGCCTTCCATCTTGGTTGCCAAAGGTTCATGGCCATCTTATAATACAAAGACACATTTATTCCAACTTTAAGAAGTCTCAGCCACGCCTTTAGTCCCAGCACTTGGGAGGCAGAGGCAGGCAGATTTCTGAGTTCAAGGCCAGCCTGGTCTACAGAGTGAGTTCTAGGACAGCCAGGGCTACACAGAGAAACCCTGTCTCGGAAGAAAACAAAAAGTCTCACAGTCTCAACATTGACCAATAGTCTAAGTCCAGAGTCTCCACTGATGCTCAGAGTAATCTGTGATCCCCTGTGAAGTAAGAATGTGTTCAAGACTAGACAAAAGTAGGAGCAGCCGCCAGCAGGGAAAACACTTAAGTCTTCTACCACTATGTCCAGAATCTGGGGCACGTCATCTGGTCTCACACAGAGGTGTTCCTTAAAAATCCAGGTTCAAGTCTGTGACCTCATACTTTATATTCTGCACTCCTGAAAAACACCACCGGATAGGTAAGTCCAAAGTCTTCGGCCAGCTGGGACTCTTTCGATTATGGCCGCCTCCGGTTCTGCATACCTGAGCAGCTGAACCAGAAGCTAGAAAACCATCTCCTTAGGTGGCCCCTTCCCATCAGAGCACCTTGGTGACTTCAAAATACAGTCTCCTTCTGAAGGAACGTATTTTAAGTGATTAATTGATCTTCTGTTTTATGCCCTTGGAACCCTCAGGATGGGGACAGCGTCTCAGCTCCTGTGCTCTGTTGTCCCGGTGCCAGCTAGGCGTCTTCTTGATGATGCTGATGGCTTTAACAGCAGCAGCCTGCCCTGACCCCACTTCTCTTATCCACAGCTTTAAACATCTTCACCCTTTCTTTCAGGGCCAAATCCCACATCTTGAAAATTCTTCTCTGCGTTTTGCTCCAGAGTCTCACTGTACACGTAGCTAGAAGTAGTCAGCCAGAACCATACCAGTAGCAGCCTGAACTTTGGGTTGCATTTCATTTTCTCCATTACCTTTGAATTCTACCTCACTCAAAATTTCAGGTAACGTAGGATGTAAAGAAATTCTTTGTCAGACTCCAGTGGCCTCTATAATTCAGTGACCAGTGGAGTTCTTGTTCCTCCCTGAGACCAGGTACAGTCTCTGATGTTCATATTGTTGTCAGTATTCTGAGCGTCCTAGTTCTCACCGTAACAGTGGATCTAGAGCCTCGGAGTCCATATTGTTAAACTGTTGCAAATTCGTCTCGCAAGCCTGTTTCAAAGGCTTACAAACCACCTAGTAAGATTAGCTGTCTGAACATTGCCACTTTGCTGGGACCCGCTCTCTGCTTCTCACTTTTGCATCATTTCTAGAGAAACAGCTTGAAGAAAGAAAGACTCTTTCCAGCTCATGGGTTTTCAAAGGGCTTCAGTCTATCCAGCAGTAGTGGCACTGAGGCCGGCCAGGAAAGAGGGAGGGAGGACAGAGGCTTTGTGTAACCTTCAAAGCCCCCCCCCCACCCAACTGCTTCCACCAGGCAGATCCCATTCCGAAAGGTTCCACTGCTCTCCAAGTTAACACTGCCAGCTGGAGAACAAGCGTTCAAAACATGGACCTATGGGATGTTTCAGATTCAGATTCAAACGAGTGGCCAGAACAGGTCTTAGAGAGGGACAGCTCCGCAATTAGGGATGGCTCTTAGGTAGTAGCTTGAAGATCAGATAGAGGTGGGAGGCAGCTGTGGGGAGAGGAAGTTGGTCCCTCTCAGCGTTGGCTCATTGCCATCTCTTTGGTCAGTCTGTTTCGTGAGGCTTAATAGAGATACAGTCTGTGGCTCAGTGAGCGTTGATGATGATAAAAGTCACTGGGCTACGCGCTGCCGAGGCTTGATCCAGCGGCGTGACTCTTTGTCATATTATCTAATGACCTCTCTCTGCTCCGCGCAGCGAAGTGTCTTACATGTGCACACAATGGGGGGGGGGAGGGGAGAGGGGAGGATTGTCGTCTTTACAGCTATTATCAGTAACATCCCTGTCGCCACCCAGTTGCTGCCCTTAGGGGATATGATTTTCCATGGTCCTTCACTCTGTTGATCAAGGTTAGTTACGCCATGTTGACAGAAGTGATTTGAACAAAATAGAAAATGAAGTCTCTGTTGCCCCATATTATAGTGCTGCCGAGGTAGCTCTTCAGTCAAGGGGCCGGGCTCTGTTGAACGGTCTTCCTGCCCTCTGGTCCTCGGTTGGATGAGCCATTACCACTGGCCCCACGAGTCTGCATTTCAAGCAGCAGGAAAGGGGGCAGCTTGGGGCGCACTAACCCAGGAAGGATTCAGAATTCCAGATGCTCTTCCCTTTTACATCCTTCGATCAGAACTCAGCCACCCTGCAGCCAAGGATGCTGGGAAACATGACCTTTGACTGGGGCAGCCACTAGTTCGCTCAGCTGTGCATTTTCTGAATTCTGTATCAGGGGATGCTGACAGCCTCTGCCTCTGATCCCAAGCCCAGGCATCTGGTCTTGCTTCAGGGGTCACTAAAGAATGAGTATGATGCCTTCAAGGATCCTGTGGCACATAGAGAGGTTGAAATTTCTGCCTGCTTGGCCCGTTCCTTAAGGTTCTGAACAGACATGGCGTTGTCTCGCTCACTGATTAATGAAAGTGTGCGGTCGCTCGGGAATGAGGCCTGGTCTGCAGGCACTCGTCAATTTTAGACTTAGTTCTCATGGCTGTGGTAGGCACTTAGGGAAGTTAGGCAGGAAGCTGGCAGCAGGAGCCGAAGCAGAGGCCATGGAGGAACACTGCTTACTGGCTTGCTCCTCATGGCTTGCTCAGCCTGCTTTCTTTTTCTTTTTTCTTTTTTTTGGTTTGATTTGCTTTGGTTTGCTTTGGATTGGTTTTTTTCTAGACAGGATTTCTCTGTGTAGCCCTGGCTGTCCTGGTCACTCTGTAGACCAGGCTGGCCTCAAACTCAAAAATCCGCCTGCCTCTGCCTCCCAAGTGCTGGGACTAAAGGCGTGCGCCACCATCACCTAGCTCAGCCTGCTTGCTTATAGCATCTAGAACCCCATGCTCAGGGGTGACATACCCACAGTGGGCTGGGCCTTCCTGCATCAGCCATTTATCAAGAAAATGCCCCCACGGATGTGTCCACAGGCCAGTCTAGTCAACTGGAGCCAGCTGAGAGTCCCTCTTCCCAGGTGACTCTAGATCATATCAAGTGGACAAAAAACTAAACCCACAGGGAGAAAGGTGGTGGAGGGGTGGGGGACGGGGAAAGAGAGGAAGGGGGGAGGGGAGGGGTGCCAGGTGTCTCCTCACAGTTTGTCCTTTTTATTCAGTCTGGGATCCCAGCCCATGGTGGGGTGCTACTCGATCGAATTCAGGGTGGGTCTTCTCTGCTCAGCTAAGCTTCCCGGGGCACGCCTTCACAGACAGCCCCAGGCTGTGTCTCCTAGATGATTTTAAGCCGGGTTGACCGAGATCTCTGTATTTACCCTGAAGTCTTCCCTTGGTGTGTCTTTTGTGTCCACTGCAGTTCTTCACATGATGAAGCATTTTGAACTTTTTCTTTGAAAGAGATACTTCTTTTAAAAAAGAAATAAAATCTCACCTGAAGCTCAAGTTGGCCTCCTTCTCTACTTCAGTGGTTCTGGCGTTCACAAACACGTGCCATCATGCATGGTGTGACAGTGTGTGTATGCTCAGCCCTGGGCGTGACGCTGTTAGAAGGTGTGGTCCTGTTAGAGTAGGTGTGTCACTGTGGGCGTGGCCTTTAATACCTCCATCCTAGCTGCCTGGAAGTGAGTCTTTCACTAGCAGCCTTCAGATGAAGATGTAGAACTCTCAGCTCCTCCTACACCGTGCCTGCCTAGGTGCTGCCATGCTCCAGCCTTGATGGTACTGGACTGAACATCTGAACCTGTAAGCCAGCCCCAATTAAATGTTGTCCTTATAAGAGTTGCCTTGGTCATGGTATCTGTTCACAGAAGTAAAACTCTAACTAAGACACATGGCTATCTCAAAGATTTTTTTTTTCTTTTGAATGCATAAATATTAACAGTTTATTATAGAAAATAAAAAAAGATACGTACTAGAGAGCACAAATAGCCTGTGGTACAAGTGTTCATTCAGATACCAGTATTCAACATCTTCTCTTTATCTCTGTGTCTGAGAAAATATGAACCCATCTGTGTCCTCCAGTTGACTGAGTTGGGATCTTACCACACACAGTGCTTCCTGCTAAGCCCTTTCACTGGGCAAAGGTTCCCGCAGAGCCTTCTGTATGGCAAGAAGGTGATTCTAGGCGCAGGTGGAGCACACGGCTGGAGCCGTGCCCTGGCTGGCTGGCTGTGTCTGAGGCTTCATTATTACTTAGTGGTGTTTGCTCTATTTCACACTGACAGTATCTTGGCTCCCGCTTACAGATATGGGGTGCAGGTAAGGACCAGAGAGGCGGGATTACCTACCAGGACAGAAGAGGCACCAGGTGACACAGAGGTGTGGGTGGTATCCTTTGACTCGGTCGGCAGCATGAGGAGCAAAGAGCTCTTTGGGTTTTCTAAGAAGACATTGTGGATGGTCCATAGTACCCACCCAAGGCAGGGCACACTGCAGTGGGGGGTCCCATCCCCGAACCTGCTTCCCCAAGAGCAATGCCAAACTTAAGTCCGAGGGAGAGTCTGTGGGAGCTCAGGGGATGCTGGAGGCAGGTGGGAACTGCTTCCTGTTCCCATGCTCTCTCGCCCTTTTTGAGGCATTTTTTTTTCTCTCTCTACATAGAATGTCCTTCTCTGAAAACAAAAACCTGATCTCACCCATCATTTGCTTAAGCTCCTTCCTCAGTAGAGGGACTTGGCTTGAGTGTCCCCTCGGCTGTCTGTGCCATTCCCTGGGGTCCCTGGCCTTTTGGCTCCTTCATGTCATTCCTTTTCATGTTGACATCTCTGTGCTGTTTCTTAACAGGCAACCATCGGGATTGACTTCTTGTCAAAAACCATGTACTTGGAAGACCGTACGGTGAGTTCCTGGTCTTAGCACTGGAGGACAAGGAGGGCATTGTCGGGCTTGTCCCTTAGAACCCCCACTTGGGCACTCTCGGGAGTCTCTGCCAGGCCAGGAGGGAGCTGTCAGTGCCAGCATCATGGGGTCTGGGCCTCCAACTCCCTCTACCACTCCTCTACTGATGCCTCTGTTCGGGCCCTGTAGGTTCGACTGCAGCTCTGGGACACTGCGGGACAAGAGAGGTTCCGCAGCCTGATCCCCAGCTACATCCGGGATTCCACGGTGGCTGTGGTGGTGTATGACATCACTAGTAAGTAGGGATTTGTATTGGAAGGAGGGGGCTCTTGGGCCCCAGCATGACCCTGACCAGACCTGTGTGTGTGAATGTGTACACCGACATGTGCTCAGTATAGGGATAGTGCGTTATCTTGGACCATAGTGGATTCATTTCTGTCCTGTGACAGATAGCACTGCATAGGGCAGGGTTGGTTCTGCTTGGGGCACGGTGCCTCCAGGGTGGCGGCAATGGCAGATGTTCACAAGGTTAGCTCTCTGTGCCCTCCCTGGCCCTGGCTGGTGTGTGTGCTAGCTCTCTCTAGGCATCCCTTAAGCAGCCCCTCTTGAATACATGGTTCTTGAAAGGGCTGCACAGACTCAGTAGGGGCCCAGAGGTTGGGGCAGGCCTTATGCAGAGCCCAGCTACCCTGAAACCACCCAGGGCAAAGATTCTCAATGACAATCTTTTAGGGTCAGATGACGTACACGGGGATGGCACACCAGATATCCTGCATATCAGATATTTACATTATAATTCATAACAGTAGCAGAGTTATGGCTATGAATTTGTTGCTGTATCAACAAAAATAAATTTATGGTTGGGGGTCACCACAGCATGGGCAACTGGGTTAAAGAGACATAGCAGTGGGGAGGCTGAGGACCACTGATCTAGAGGAACGCACCTGGGAAGCCCCAGGCTTTACTGAGAGGATGCTGTGAGGACCCTGAAGTCGCATGGAGTTGGGACCCACCTCACTGCTCAGTTCTGCCTTGCCCCTCTGTCTACCTCCTCCTGCCTGAGCACATGCTCCTTACACCCCTTAGCGAGGTGGGAGCTGAATCCTCCAGGACCTGTGTCACAGGCTGGAGAGAGCAGCCACCTCCCCTCCTCTAGGTGCTGAGCTTAGATGTCTCTGAGGGGGATGATACTGAGCACAAGTGACTTCTTTCTGGATTTACGTGCCTCTAGGGGCACTTTATCTGTCCATCCTTCCCTGCAGGGTTGAAGGTTCTCTTCCCCAGCCAGCCTGGCCTTCCTCGGGCTCCTTTGAGCATCACTTTTGGGACACCATCTCCTAGAGGCTCTCCCTCACAGGTCCACAGCTCTGCCAGGCCTTCCTTTCCTCCTCCTGCTATGAGCTTCAAATCAACTCTGACTCTTTTATTTATTTTATTTTATTTTTATTTTTATTTTTAAAAAGTTTTTTATGGTTTTTCGAGACAGGGTTTCTCTGTGTAGCCCTGGCTGTCCTGGAACTCACTCTGTAGACCAGGCTGGCCTCGAACTCAGAAATCTGCCTGCCTCTGCCTCCCAAGTGCTGGGATTAAAGGCATGCGCCACCACTGCCCGGCCAGCTCTGAATCTTGTGTGGCCTTTAGAGTCACTGTTCTGTGTAGAGGTTGTGACAGCCTAGCTTTCTAGGTACAGTGACTTCTCCCTAGGATGGCTGAGCAGTGCTTGAGGCTCTCCAGGATCAGAGCAGGACTATGGCTTGCCTTGTGACCCCTCTGGGGTCCCTCATATCCCACTCTGTCCCCACTTTCTGCCTCCAGATCTCAACTCCTTCCAGCAGACTTCTAAATGGATTGATGACGTCAGGACAGAGAGGGGCAGTGACGTGATCATCATGCTTGTGGGCAACAAGACGGACCTGGCTGACAAGAGGTAGGCAAGCACCAGAGTGTGGAGGGCTCTGACTAGCAGGCCTATGCTTCCTCGCACCTCTGTGGCTGTTCCTGCCCAGGTCTGAGATGACAGGAACAGCAAGGCAGGTCTCCAGGCACAGGGACACCGACATGCCTGTTAGCCCCCACACACCATAAGCTTCTCGTCTCTGGAAGCTTTGCCTCCCTCAGCAAAGGCTGCTGTCCCCGGGAAATCCTGGCATTGACGTGTGAGGTGTGAAACCCAGGTCCTCCCGTGTCCCCACCCACTAAGGCGTCCGCTCTTGGAACCCTGTGCTAACTTGGACAGAAAAGCCATGTGTCCTAGTTTCTAATAAAGCATGTGGCTTCTTGCGGCACCCCTGCTGTTTGAGAAATAGTCTGCGTTAGCGGCCTGCCAGGAGGGGAGGGAGATGGTCTCCTCTGCAGAGCTGTATGGGCCTAGGAGAGCTACTTTTAATTTTGGTGTTTGCATTAGGAAAGGGGGCGCCGAGGATTCACTCCAGAAAGGGCTGTGCATGTCCAGGGGATCCTGTTCTAACGACCACTGGGGAAGCCATAGGGGTCGTGGCTCACTTGTAGAGCCTTGCCTTTCCAAGCATGAAGCCCTGGGTTTAGTTCCCAGCACTCATAAAACCAGGCTTCGTGGCATAGACCTACGGTCCCCGTTCTAGGGAGGTATACACAGGAGGATCCGGAGTTCAGTGTCATTCTTTGTTACATCACAAATCCAAGACCAGCCTGGGCTACATAGGGCCTTGCCTCAAAAGGTAAGGGGGTAGGGCTGGCGAGATAGCTCAGAGGGTAAGAGCACTGACTGCTCTTCCAAAGGTCCTGAGTTCGGATCCCAGCAACCACATGGTGGCTCACAACCACCCGTAATGAGATCGGACGCCCTCTTCTGGTGGGTCTGAAGACAGCTGCAGTAAATTATGCCGGAGGGAGCAGGGCTGGAGTGAGCAGGGCCTGCAGAGATCCTGAGATCAACAGCAGCCACACGCATGATAGCTCGGGGCCATCTGTACAGCTACAGTGTACTCATACACATAAAACAAATGAAAATAAGTCTTTAAAAAAAAAAAAAGTAGGGGGTATCCTTGCTCCCCAGTTCGGAAGATATGGAAAAGGCTCAGGGTCCTCTGTTCCCGGGTGCCACCTTCTTACTAGACAGACTGTGGCAGGGCCCCTGGCAGGGGCCTCTGGGCAGGAAGCCTGTCTTCAAGGCTGACCAATGGGCCTGGCAGCCCCCACGGTCCTTTCTCTCAGGCTGCCTCCCCTACTTCTGCCAGTGGTTGCCTTTCTGCCACCTGATTTTCCTTCTCCCCTTCATTTCCAGGCAGATAACCATCGAGGAAGGGGAACAGCGGGCCAAAGAACTGAGCGTCATGTTCATCGAGACCAGCGCGAAGACCGGCTACAACGTGAAGCAGGTGAGAACACGCCTGCCTTGCTCAGACCTTGGAGCCTTTACCTGGGGCCTTCCTTGCTCTGAGTGGCTAGTGACTAGGATGGGGCAGCCAACCAGTGTGTAAACTTATAACTCTGGGCAGTGGGGGATGGCACTGGCTTCCAGCGCTGATAAAGCAGGTGGCATGGCGGTGGTAGTGCGGGGTGGCACTCAGCTAAGGAGCCGTGCAGACCCCATCAGACGCTAGTCTTCTCAGCTGAGGATGTCTCGGAGGAGGAAAAAGAGGCGGGAGTGGGCACTGCTGCTCTTTGGGTTAGAAGACATCATGGGAAATGGAAGCCAAGGAGAGGCGGGTCCTTTCCCCCTCTTGGAATGATCTTGAATCTGAGCCAGGGTTTGAGCAGGAGTTAAACCTGGCCAGTTGGAGCTGCTATCACAAATTACTACAGGCTATGTAGCTCATAGATGACAGAAAATTCTCTCCCTGCTCTGAGGGCTGAGGACTCCAGCATGAAGGTGCTGAGAGGTTCAGCGTCTTGCGGACTCTGTTCCCTCATATTTGGTACCTTCCAGTTGTTTCCTCACATGAAAGGAACTTGGAGGCTCCCTCAGTTTCTCTGTAAAGGCATTAGTCCCAGTCAAGGGGAGCTCCTTCAGGCAATACTTCCTTATTCTGCTTTGTTGAGAGTTAGGGGTTTTTTGTTTGTTTGTTTAGTTGAGATTTTTGTTCATTTGGTTGGTTTGGTTTCCAGTTTTTTGAGACATAGTTTCTCTGCATAGCCCTGGCTGTCCTGGAACTTAATATGTAGACCAGGCTGGCCTCGAACTCACAGAGTGCTGGTATTAGAGTCATACACCACCACTGCCTAGCCAGGAGTTAGGTTTTAACTTAAAAAGTTGGAGGAGACCCATACATCCAGCCCAGCCCAGAATCTTCTATGTCCCCGGCTTCTGCCTGTACTTGTTGCTTTCAGGATGTCACCTCTGCCAGTGTCCACCTATTAGGTACCCCTAGTGTCCCCTGTCCTCGTGCACACTCTTAGGCCTGCATCCCTCTTAGGTAGACTTGCACGTGGACCCACACTCCATGTGCTTGCTCCTCCCACATTCACTTTCTCATATACACACAGAAACATGACATTTACAATACTACACACACACACATACACACACACACACACACACACACACACACATGCCTCTTCACTCACATACTTACACACACACACATACACCCAGACACACACTTTACTTTTTATACCCACTCTACAAACAAAATTCACACACACTACACATAGCACGTGCACACAGAGCACACTACATTGACACAAATTTTCATATCCCTCACTATGGCTGTGGCCCTGCTCCCAGGATTTGGCGGCTTCAGTGTCCCCGGGGAGAGTCATTTATCTTACATGAGTCCAGAAACTGGTTTTCTGTACCTCGTCCCCATGTGACAGTGACGCAGAAGCCCACTGAAGGGCCTGCTCCCTGCGGCCGAGGTTATTTCTGTACCAGGGCAGGTCCCTCAATCACTCTCATGACCCCTGCTGACTGCCAGTGGGGCCAGCCTGCCTCTAGGAGGAGCCCCAGCTTTGCTGTATGTGCAGGCGTGTCATGTGTGTGTGGAACATGTGTTTGTGTGCAGGTGTGTGTGGGCATGCATGTGTTTACACCTGTGGAGGTCACAGGTTAACCTCTGGTGTCATTCCTCAGGTGACTTTGCACTTTGAGACAGGGTATTTGATTTTACCTGGAGTGTTCCAGTTCACTTAGCCAGTGAACCCTGGGAACCTTTCTCTGTCACCCCATTCCCTAGGATGACAAGTGCATGTGGCTCCACCCAGCTTTTTATGTGGACTCTGGGGGCTGGAGTTGGGGCCTCATGCTTGTGTGGCAAGCACATTATTGACAGACTGTCTCCTTAGCCCCTGTTCCTTCTCCCTATAAACATCCCGAGACGCTCCAGGATCAACATTGTGAGGGGCTATGGTGATGGCAGAGGGTTTAGAACAGGCCTGAACTCTGGGGCAGTCAGTTGGCAGACAGGCCATCAGTCCTCAGGAGCCATACAGAGGAGAGCAGTCCAGGGGAAGACCAGGAGAGGGAAGGAGGGGAACTGGGCAGGCCTCACCAGGCATCTCCAGCTCAGGAGAGGGAAAGAGGGAGACTGGGCAGATCTCACCCTACATCCCCTGCCTGCAGCTCTTTCGACGTGTGGCATCAGCTCTGCCCGGCATGGAAAATGTCCAGGAGAAGAGCAAAGAAGGGAGTATCCTTTTCCTTTATCACGTGAGTGAAAAGATGGCTCCCCAAACCCGAGAGTCATTTAGTTCAGTAAGCAGATGAAGACCCTCTGGCCTCCCTGGACTGATACAGATAGCCAGGCTGCCTCTTTCAGTAGCCAGATGGGCTCCACGTTCTCTGAGCTCCAACTATCTCCAACCAAGGCTGGCTCTTCTTTCCAAGCAGTGAGGAAAGACAAGGGCTAAGCAGCAGTTGTGTGTGTATTAGAGCTCCTGGGGCAGGGGGCGGGGGATGCTGACTCTGTGTTGTTTTGTAGTGAGTACTACCTGTGTTTCCTGAGATCTCAGGCAAGGAGGCTTCCATGCAGTGAGTACTTGGTTTCAATTTGTCAGTGCTTCCTCCATCTGCCCACACTGCTCTGTGGGGAAAGCTTGCCCAGCACTCACACAGTATAAGTGAAAACCTAGCTTACACCCAGATGCTGAATTTGAGGATCGTAGAGGTAGATCGGTAACTCAGGGAGTTAGCTGTAACACCAAGGCTTCCTTCATATCGATCCCTACTCCGTTCTGGAGTGTTGTCTCTCAGTGGACCCCTGCGAGGCTGAGCTTAGCAGCGCTGTAGGTGGATGAACACATTGCCCACAAGCAGCCTTTCTTTGAAGTCCATCAGATGGCCCCGCCTGAGCAAAAACCCACCCGCAGAGTCAAGAAAGGAGCAGGACTGATGGGAAGCCAAGAGGTGTAGTGACCCTGTGCCCACTGGTGAGGGACTGATAGCCTGCCTTTATCCTGCCCACTCCAAAGGCAAAGCCGACAGACTAGCATGCATGGTGGCCATTCATCCATGTTTTCCTGGAGGCCCCAGTTGGGACTCATGCTGAATTAACAGTCAGGTCCCACGGGCTCCCACTTCAGCTTGACAATTAATGTGGCGTCCTAGTGGACCTATGGCGTCCTAGTGGACCTAGCAACTCACCCAGCTTTAGGGAGAAGAGCGCTGGGCAGATAGCAAAGCAGATCACACAGGGCAATCTGTTTGCCCAGCTATGGGGTGCCCCCATCTGGCAGATACAACCATCCGTATCACTCTGGGTGCTCAATAGCTGGAGCCTCCTGTGAGGCAAGACTGGAATAGCCTGGAGCAGACTCTAGACAGCCCAGCAGGGGCCAAGTGGAGGCAGCTCAGTGCCACCTCAGCTCAGTGCTGAGCTAGCACTTCTGTTGACTGACGGTTCAAACCAGATGTTGTGATGTGTTCTAGGGGTCATGTTTGGGATTGTGTCAACATAAGGAGCAAGCGCACGGAAGTGCCACTCAGTGATGCTATATGAATGGTTCTTATGTGGCTTTACTCCCTGGACTGGTGTGAGTGTCGTGGGCAGGGGGTGGCTATATGGGTACAGAGCTTCGGTCTTCTGCTTTCAGATCCCTAGAGGACTTAGGCACTTCACCTCTGCCCTGCACAGGAAGCCTGTCCAGAACCATTCTAGCAGGTCCCCTCACACACACCCCAGTGTTTGATCTCTCAACAGAATTGGGCTAAGGGACCACAGAAAAATAGGGCCACAACCCTTTGCTGTGTCCACACACACAGGGCTTTCCTTCCTGGAACAAGGACAGTAACTTGGCAATAACTAATAGGTTTCTCCACTGATGAAATGAACCAATTCAAGCCAAAAGTGTAAAGGCAGGTTTATTGAAAAGCAGCTGTCCAGTGAGTCATACCTGGAGGTCAGTAAGGCCATGTGCCCAGGCTAAAGCAAGGGGGTTATATGGGTTTTAGGCAGAAGGTGATGATGTGTGAACTAGGAGCTGGGATTATGCCTGGATAAGGTAGAAAAGCTGAACCCCTGCATGGGCACTCATGGGTGCGAGGCCGGAAACAGAGACAGGGAGAGATGAAGTGTTAAACTGGAATTTTCCTCTTGCAGGCTAGGTTGGGGGAAGAACAAATGGGGTTTCTTAGCTTGTGCAAAACATATGCAGGGGTTCCAACCAATCATCTTGACTTCTTTGGGTAGAGGGGCACCGATTCAGAGCTTCCTGCTGAAGAGGGACAGAGTCGGGGGTCGGTGGGTCCGAGTTCCGAGGGAGGTGTGAGTGCAGGAGCATTTGGTCGACAGTTGCTCAGGGAACTTCGAGAATCCATTCCCGGAGAAAGTGTGGCTGCAAGGTGCTAGGAGAAAAAAATAGATGAATGCCATGGCCCTATGAACGGGGCTAGCCAGGTGCAGAGTGAAGACTGCCAGAAAGAATGAAAGGGAGACATGGCCTGGTTGTCTGGGCAGAGTTCTTCAGACAGTTTGTGAGGTGACTCACTGTTAGCCTCTACTAGGCCAGATTTGCTCACATAACAACGTTCCTCTTCCATGAACGGACAGGTGCCTCCCTGTCTGGTGTCCGCTCTAAGGAGGACCAATGCTCTTCGGTTTTGCATGGCCACCTGGGCCACTGAATTGATCTGATGCTGGAGGGGTGGCCAATGATGTCACCAAGTTGTTGATGGGCTTTTGGAGACAGTCAGACGCTCCTCTGATCTCAGCCACCTGTATCCCATGGCACCCACAGTTAAGGCGGCTGCTACTGTGGAGACCACAGCAACAATACCTGTTAGTACTGTAGTCTGTCTGGGCAAAGGGCGCCCGAGATTGGAAAGAGCCAGTAGGAAAGGAGAGCGTGGTTGTGTCAGCCTTTCCATAAAGCTTTTGGTCCAGTACCGGTGTCATCAGGATACACAGAAAGGAGGAATCACCAGGAGGCAAGATTTTTGATATAGAGCCACCGCACCAGAAGAATCCCTCTGGGGGTGCCCGGCAGATACCAAAGACGGTTAGTAGTATGCAAAGGGAGCAAGGTCTGGAGGAGCAGAAAGGGAAGTGAGTGTCCAGAGAGCTCCGGGAGAGGGGTATTGTCATAGAGTGATAGCCTTTGGTTGAAGGGTCAGCCCTTGGCCTTGGGAAGGGACCAGCAAGAGCACTGCGATCAGAGGAGCGAGACCCAAAGCAGCACAGAGAAAGCAGTTGTTATGGTCGAAGGCTTCAGAGAGGCTAAGTAGGCTGGCTCCCTGGATGAGGCCCAGCCTGGGGAAAGGTTAGTTTTCTTTAGTTTTTACCTGAGGTTGGGAGGAGTCTGTCAGGTGTGATTGGAGGGACTCCTGTTGTCTTGGTGAGGTTTTCCACGGCTCTGGAGGGAAGAGGGCAGGGTCACCAGATTTCTATTTGTTCACACGGGTCTGATAGTGTTTCACTCTGATAGATTTTACCCCGAGCCCACTGGTCGTTCCAAGGATCTCAGATGTTAATATATCCAGCCACTGGACAGCCCCATCCTTGTTCACCAGCAACTCTCTTGTTTGTACCCTCCTGGGATGTTTGTTTTTACAAGGGCCCATGAGCAACCCCCATATTCTTTGACTCTTTGGGTATGACAGACTTCCTCCACCTGGTCGTGGGTAAAGCAATCATAGAGGATCAATACTCCCTTGGAATTTAAAGTAAGATACAGGGATGGAGATACCATCCTGGCATCTGCTTTGCCCACGATGTCATTGTGGGTCTCATCAGCTTGATCGCTGAACATGGAAGAGCATAGTTGAGCTTTAGATGGGGAGACATAATCCCAGGGAGCCAAGGTAGTTAAGAAGCAAGGAGTTGGCTGTCTGGGACAAAGACAGGGAGAGGCTGCAAAGTAGGAGGTCATCTCTGTACTGAAGGAGGTCATCTCTGTACTGAAGAGGTATACTAGCATTAAAATCTAAGGAGGAGAGGTCCTGGGCCAGGGCCTGGCTGAAGAAATGGGGACCATCCTGAAAATCCTGAGGGAGGACTGCCCATGTGGATAGTCTTGCATTTCTTCCAGGTGAAGGCAAAGAGAAAATATGAGTCAAGGCGTAGGAGGAGAGTAAAGAAGGCATTTTTTAGGTCAAGGATGGTAAAGTGGAAATTTGTAGGAGGAATGTTAAACTGGAAGGCATAGGGCTTGGTAACCACAGGGTGGGTGCAGTGACAGAGGTCCTGAAGTAAGCGGTACACACAGGGAGAATGGAAGAGTTTGAAGTTGAGTCAGTAGGGATTAGAAGTCCCTGACACAGGGGGTGGGTAATGATGGACTTGAGACAGTGACAATGGGTCTCAGAAATGGGGAGTTGGGGTCTTTAAGGGGAAGGAAGAGGGATCCTTAGGGAAAACTAGGACTGGCTGATGGTGGCCAGCAATTACCAGGGTGGAGATATTTCATACTTGGGGGGTTGACAGGGTCTGGTAGGGTACATACAGGGTAGCCTGAGGCAGGGGTCTGTGAGGCAACCAAGGGAAGAAGAAGGAGAAGGAGAGGAGGAGGAGGAGGAGGAGGAGGAGGA
>JADRCD010207797.1:10227-34048 GCA_019843815.1 Montemys delectorum | reverse complement strand
AGGAGGAGGAGGAGGAGGAGGAGGAGGAGGACGAGGACGAGGAGGACGAGGAGGACGAGGAGGACGAGGAGGAGGAGGGAGTCAAGAGAGGTTATGGGGATCAGAGAAGTGACTGAGGATATTGTGGTCAAGTAAAGGCACAGGGCAGACAGGCATGACTAGGAAAGAATGTAAGAAAAATCATCAATCAAGAATATAGGAGAGTGGCATAGTCGGCTAGAAAGGAGGGGATCCCATCCACCCTCATAACAGAAGTTGGTGATGGAATGGTGGGACCTGAGTGCAAGGTCAAGACAGAGAAGGTAGCCCCATATCCACCAGGAAGGTGATGGAGCATTACCCTGGGATCTGCAAGGGTGACAGGAGTCCTCGAGTGTGGGTGCCGTCAGTCCTCTGCCTGAAGGCAGGAAGAGTTTGAGGTGCCTATGCTGATGGGGCTGGGCCTTCGTGGCTTGGCACGGAGGACAAGCCCACACCGGGGCATTCTGGCTTCCAGTGGTAGGGCCGTGGGCAGACAAAGCACGGGTTGCTGAGGGTTGAGGCATTTGCGGGATCAGTGATCTTCCTGGTCGAATTTGTTAGAGTTCACATTGATGAGATAGGGTCGGGTGGGTCTCCCTTGTTCCCTCTGCGGGATTGCTGGTGGCCCGGTGGCCTCGGGTCCATTGCCAAGTCTTAGGCTTGCAGCCTTTTGCTGTAGCTGGGGCCTGTTGGGAAGACTCAGCCGCCTCCTCTCTGTGTTGAATTCCTTAAAAGCCATCTTTACCAATTCCTGTATGGGGGTTGGGGACCATCCTCAGCCTCCCCCTGAATATCTGAAGATGACTGGGAAATAAAATGGGTAGGCAGGACTGTAACCCCTGCTGGGGAGGCCGGGTCAAGGCGGGTGTGCTAAACCATGATTTATTGTAATCAACTTTTTAAAAAATGGCTAGACTTTTTTGTTAGCTTCCTGTGTAATTTAGCTGAGCTTGTCAAAGTTGAGCAATCTTGAGACCATTTCCATTCCCCACAGGAGACAGTGGGCCATGAGGTGTCTCCTTTTGTGGTCATTGTGACCTGGCTAATAATTCCAGTTAGGTTCTGTGGTCAGCACTGTTGTGTCACCCACAGGGACCATATTGTCCACTAGGTGGCCCTGGTCTGCATACTGTCTGACTGCAACCTGAACCCGTCCACATTCCCCGGGGGGTGAGGGTAGAGGCCTGAATGACATAAAGGTCATGTCAAGTTAGGTCACAGGCCTGGCAAGGGAAGCAGAACTCTTTAATATAGACGGATGGGATAGCAGAGACGGGGCCTATCCGCTTTTCAGTGTGGGAGAAGTCTTGGAGGGAGAAAGGAACATGAACTCGAACAACTGCTTCAGCTCCGGTCACCTCCTAGAGAAGGCAGAGGAGAGCCTTGGACTGTTGAGACTGCAAAGGAGAGGCTACCAGGAAAGGGGGTCCCACCCTCAGAAGTAAGTGGACTAGGCAGGTAGGGAAACAGGCTGGCGACTGACAGTACTTATCTGGAGTCCATTTGACCCATGAGAGGCGAATGCAGTCTCGTCCCTGAAGCTTATAAGAATTTAAACTTACAAAAAGAAATAAGTTTTAGACATGTTACCCTTGCCACTCTTTGTAATCTATACTGAAGTCCACGTTGTAGAAAAGGCAGTAGACTCACACCTTCCTGTCATAGTGGAAGCTCAGGATAGGATTTTGGGTTAAAAGCATGAACTCCCTTAGACCTCCTGTGGAGCAGAAGGGCGAACGCACGCTTGGTCTTGATTTTCAGTACAGATACAGACCATGAAAGAAGGGTTTCTTCCCTCTATCCAGAAGACTGGATGTGAGACAGACAGACAGACAGACAGACAGACAGACAGACAGTCTTATCAGCACAATGAGAAGCGCCTGTAAGTCTATACTTAGAAGACAGCCAAAGGAAATTTAAAATCTTGAGCTGCTGACTATTATAAAAGCAGTAGTGCTTTACCAGAGCTAGACTAATAGTTTATTAGAACAACATTGACACATGTTAAAAACTCTGGGCTTTTGAAGTCTGAATGCAGCCATAGCATAGCAAAGGAAAGAAACTTGAGGCATTTTTCTTTTTTCTTTTTTAAAATACCTTAAGTTACTTAATTACGCTTTTTTATAAATTACATCTACACACCTTAAAAACACCTTCTTAGACCCTAAAACATTTTCTTAGATCCTCACAACTTAAACTTTAAACTTACACCTTTTTTTTTCCCCCCATCCACCTAACCATTGACTGGGAGAAGTCATTGCAAAGCAGAAATAGTGAAAAGTTACACTGAAATCTATTTTGTGAGTTTGTCCCTTTTCTGAGTCTGGTAGGCACACAGTGTCTCCACCTCGTAGTAGCTCTTGGAGAGTGGAGACTGGGGCCCGAGTTTACACCTGAAGACTACGAGAGGCAGCAGGAGCCTCGGTTGCTGCTGTTACACGCACAGAGCTGTCACTGTAGCCTGCTCTTCAATGCCAGAGATCTAAAAAGGAGACATTTCATCTGAGTTACATAAGAAGTAAGACCAAGTAGCTTCTGCATCTATTAAAATAACAGAGACCTCCCAGATACCTCTGTGGCCACTGGAGACAGAGGTCCCAGGGCTGTATCAGACTTCAGCTGCCTGCCCCAGAAGATCCTGAGAGACTTTCCTGTGGAGTGAGAACTTCAGGGGGACTGGTCTACCTTGGCTAGGCAAAGGGAGGCCATCAGCTCCTCAGTGTCTTGCTCATCCACAGGTTGGACAGTGTCCTGGCAGCAGTAGAGGTGAAGGGCAGTTTTTGGCCCAGTGTCTAGCCTTGCCACGTTTAAAGCAAGCTCCAAGTGACTGTTCTTTTTTGGCCATCATCTTCTTTGAAGGAGATGAGGGGTGCTGCCAGGAACTGTCAGAGCATGTCTCTCTATCATGAAAAGTTTTTAAAAATAAATTTTAAATGCCATATTCTGCAGATCTCTGAAGCAATTGAGGACCACCTATTAGTATGCATGGTTTAGTGGTCAAAGGTTCTCCAAGAGGCATCCCAAAGGGGAGCAAGGAGGTAGATGACACAGTTCCCCAGGGTGACATAGAGGAGGAGAGCCAAGGCCTAAAACCCAAGGTGTCCCAAGGACTTAGGCACAAGTTGAACAGTGGGTCACCTCACACAGTTCAAAGACCAGGGTGAAAAGCCCAAGGAGGCATGGGATGCCTGGTACCAGGACTTTCCAGTGAAGCCAGAAGATGAAAACCATGCTCAAAAACAAAGAATAGGAATGGTCAGAGATGGTTATCTCTGCTAGACACTCAGAGAAGCATTTACAACTGAGAGGAATCACCTCACCAGTTGCTGGTGATGGATGTGGTACCTAGCAATTAGTAGAAGGAACTGGAGCTGCAGGAGGACTGTAGATGAGTGGATGGGGTCCTAGAATGGCTCAGACTCCCAAGGGTGGAGCCATAAAAACCAGGAGAGCCTGACAAGTCTCTAACAATGCTAGGATTAAGTGCCAGTACCTTGGCAAGTTGTGCTGCTAAGAGATCAAACCAAGCGACATCTCACACAAGAGGTTTGGGGGTGGGGTGAAAGGCCATCTCAGAGTGGGGGCATGAGAGGGAGACAGAGACAGATGGAGAGTCTGGGAGGCAGAGAGAGAGAGATCCGGGGTGGCCAGGACCTTTTAAGTAGTACACATAGGGAAACTACACAACTCAGAGTGACAGTAGAAATGTGTAGGTGGTGAATAAGTGGATCACCTCACACAGTTCAAGGACCAGAGCTAAAATCCCAAGGAGGCATGGGATGCCTGGTACCAGGACTTTCTAATGAAGCCAGAAGATGAAAACCGTGCTCAAAAACGAAATGTCATCCAATGGGAATGGTTAGAGGTGGCTACCTCTGCCAGAGACTGTGCCAGTGGACAGGAGGTATAGCTCCCAGTTGAGTATATGCTTGTGTGTCTGAGGCCCTGGGTTTCAGCCTCAGTCCGAGTAAGTAAACAAACCAACTCCAGGTGGGAAGGTAACGTAGCCTTGGAGTTCACCCAGGCTCCTCAGCCTCCAGTCTGGATGATGGGTGCAGTCTGATGCTGAAGTTAGGTGGCACATCCACTGGGCCTCATGCAGTGCTAGGGACAGAGTTCACTGTGACCTGAAGAGGCTCCACAAAGGAACCTGGCTTAGAATGAGGCAGAGATAGGGAGGGAACCTGGAACGTGGCAGGGTTGTGTGCGGCACTTCTAGAAGGAAGGGAAGTATGGAATCTGTTGAAGGGGAAGACAAGTCTTGATTGCTGGAACTCCATGTATGGGGGGGGGGGGGGGGGTCAAACCAGAGCTGATTCATGGGAAAGCCTGGATGCTCGTATGAGAGATCTTGGATGACGTGCCTCTGCTTCGGGTGATGGGTTTCAAAGAGCTGGCTTAGGGATGCCACTCTGCTGAGCAAGGGGTGAAGTGGCTCAGAGGGGCACCTGGGAAAGAATAGAAGACCCCAGTGAGGCCTGTGCTCAGGGCCAGCAGTGCAAGCCAGGATCTGGAGGGTACTGAGATCAGTGGGGACCACCACAGAACCACAGTGAGCAGAGAATGGCATCAGGATGGTCTCAGTAGTGTTTGTAGAGATCTAGGGAGCAGAGGAAAAGGACCATGGGATGGGAGAGGGCAAAGCTGAGCTGAGGAGGAGGGGGAAGGAAAGCAGGTGACTTATGTCTATTCTACAGTGGCATCAGGTGTGTGGGTGGACACACGTACTCAGCAAGGTAGAACTGTGTGTTTTTCTATGAGCACACATACAAGACAGAGAAAATAAAGGCTGGGAGAAAAATCATACTGAAAACACATACCGTGCCGTGTGTGAGCTTCCCAACAGCCAAGGCAGGGTATGTTATGCCAGAAGAACCTCACATGGACCCCCAAATAGGGAACACAGAGACATCCTTACAATGCTAGCAGCAAGCTCCATTGCCACCCCTACCCCACTCACCCCTGTTTTGTGCAACAGTACAGCCCCACCAGAGCCTAGCTGGGGATCTGGGTGAGGCTATAGAGCATCCGAGGGCTTGGTGCACAGCTGCGGTAAGATGATCTGGCTGGAGGCAGAGCTAAAGTCTCGTGAAAGCAGTTAGTCTGGGTTTGTAGCCAAAGATGATGGGAGGGTACAGGCTTCCCTGCACTTTGAATCCACTCCTCTGGTGTTCCTGGCAAGTGTGATTCACCACCACCACCTCAGTCCCCAGAATGCTGTAGAAAGGGGCTGTCTGTTTAGACCCCACGGATACAGCTTCTCACTGTAGCAGCGGTGAACGGGACCACAACCTCACATCCTCCTGGACTTTAAGATGTGGACGCTCAATTCTGAACCTGGCCTGGGGGGGCTCTTCCCTCCCAGGCACTTTGGGCTAGGGTCAGCCGTTAACCAGGCTGAGACTATTGCTAGATGGTGGAGTTGGAGCACAGTTCATCAGTCACCGGGGAAAGCTTCTAGCCAGACTCTCCATGGCCTCTGTGTGGTGTTTGTTGATAGTAAGATCACAGCCCGGTTCACTGGGTCGACAGTTTGGGGGGCGGGGTGTAGGCAGATGAGAAAGAGGTGAGAAACAGTTCCTTCTTGTTCCAGCTGAGCTAAGAGCTGAGGCTGTGGTGGGTTTGCAGAGGGACAGCATGGTATTGGTGGACCGGCACTTCTTCCTTAGCCCGCCTCCTACAGTGATTGACATCAAGCTGGACAAGCCTCAGGAGCCGCCGGCCAGCGAGGGCGGCTGCTCCTGCTAATGCACAGCCCACTCTGGCTTCCTCAACGCCACTCACTTGTTTTGCCTCCTATCGGTTAGCTTCCTAACGGGGTGGGAACTGAGTTTATCAAGACGGGGAGGATCTTTCTTTTCTCTCTCTCTCTCTCTCTAGGAGTAGGGTGGGACATGGGGAGGGAGGCTGGGCATCAGGGACCACGTCACTCTTAACAGCTGTTACCTAAACAACTATTTTTTGGTTTGGTTGTAATATATTGTACTTTATTAAGATTGCCAAAAACTGTTAAAATTTAAAAAAAAAAATTTAAATCATGTGTATACAACTTTTTGCCAGATAAGAAAAGTAGTCATTTTTATTTGAAAGAAGTACTTCTTTGTTTGTTTGTTTTTGTATATTTGTAAACTTACAGAGAACCTCTCCACACACCCCTTCCTTCCTGTTCTCTTGGAACTGTGTGTCACCTCTATTTTTCCTCCTAACCCCAGCCCAAAAATTAAAGCAATTAACTGAACAGTAGTAATTACATTCTAGTTCTAGTTCTGGGTCACATGGCCCAAACCAACCAAGCCTGGCACTCCACAGTCAAATCACCTCTGAGGGGTTATTGTCGAGTCCCTCCCTGGCAGAGTGGGACACATTAGCAGGCCCCTGAGAGGAAATGAAGGCCCGTGGACTGCAGCTTCAGCAGCAGGCTCCTTGGCTGCTTCTGCCCCTTCTCCTTCCCTGAAAACAAACAAGCAAACAAACAAAACCATAGAGCCAAAAAGCAGAGGCAACAGTGTGTTCTCTGGGCTGACCCAGTGACAAGCAGAGCAAGCATTTACTGGAAGGATGGGGTGCTCTTGGCAGCTGAGGGCTGGAGCAGTGTGTGGGTCTCAAACACGTGTGGTTAGGCTGACTTGACAACTCAATGTGTGACGCTGGGTGGCTCAGGGATGAAGCCTAGGGCGCCTGCCACCACAGAAGCTACCATTGAGGAAGTGAGAGGAGTCGACCGTGACTCCAGACACTCCATGTTTTCAGACCCTTGGTTACTAATCTTGCCGAATGTTGTTCTGGAAAAAGCTGTTTCCTTGATGTGTTCTCACCCCTGGCATGGTACGTTTGAAATCTTTGTATGAATACCTTTGGGAGTGTTGTGGCTGCCCTGCAAGCATCTTGGAGTCACTATGGGGCTTCCAGAAGGCTGCCCAGGGCACAGCAACCTGCCCCCCAGCAGGCTGTCCTTGCTAGTTTCACTCATTCCCCAGACTAATTCTGTCTTGAAGGCTTTTAGAGTCTATTAGAGTGCTCTTCTCAAAGCAAAATAGCTCTCCCATTCTAAACGCTTCCAGACTCACTGCCCCGTCTGCCTTTGGGCAGGTCCCGGGCAGTGACTCTAATCAGAACACCCCAGCTCCCTCTATAGCACTGGCTCTTCTTCCAGACTGCTGATGGGCAGAGTGAATTGCCTCTACAGGGCAGAACTCCAACAAGGAAGTTGGGATGAATTATGGAATCTCTCAAAAATGAGTTCAAAAATGGCAGCCTGCATGGCAGGGCTGATTCTGAGTGGGCCTGTCATGCTCCTCCATCCTGGGAGACAGTGTCAGAGCCGGTTCCGGTGAAGAAGAGAGGAAGCAGGATCCCCCTGGGTACCTCTTCCAGAAGGCAAGGACTAACGTATGAGCATAATCGAAATGTCACATGTTTAGTTTTTATATGTGTGTACATAATTATACATAGAGATAGACTTGTGTATACACCCTCCACATACACACACATCCTCACATATACATGTGCTCAATGTATATCCTTGTCTCTCCCGCTCACAACTTGGGACTTGCATTGTGATTCCGGTTTTTGGAAGTTCAAAAGTATGCAGTGTATTGAAATAAGAAATAATTCAATATTGTCAAATAACTTGTGGTTGTCTTGCCTTCAATAAAATAGTGCATAGATGTGTTAAACTACAAGTAAAAATAGTCCACAGAACTACCTTTACCACTGCTTTATGTACTTGTGTGCACAGGTGTGCATGCCGTCGTGGGCCAGTGTCCCCCAGTGTGGACACCCCACCTACGTGGTGCTTGCTGGAAGAAAGCGTACTTACCCCGTGGTGACAGCAGCCTGGTTGGCAGTGAGGGGCTTTGCTGGTGGCCTCTGGCAGGGCCCCACTGACAGCACTCTCTACTGGCTCTCACTGAATGAATGTAGGGTGGATTTTAACCTTCTTGACACTGAATAACCTTTCTTGTATTCCTGTAACTCGAATTAAAAACTCCATTCTCTTCTCTTGTGCACACAATCTAAGGCATCGTGGTCTGCTATTAGAAATAGCAGGTGCCATGGCAGATGCCATTTCTGGTTGATCTAAGGAGCCTTGCCTTCCGAGCTTGTACACAAAACCTCTTCTTGAGTTCAGGCTCTCCCAGCCCTGCAGCCCCTGAGAATGCAGCTCCTTCCCTATGGGCCATCAAGGCAGCCAGGCCCCAACAGAACTGTATTGGACCTGGGTTCTCCCCCTGACCACCACCACCATCCTACTTGGAGGTAGGATCCAGTGAGGTACTCTTAAAGACATCCTGAAATTATCTGTGTCCCCGTCTTTGCTAAATTCAGATCAGTCAGGACAAAATGGAGGATTCCTTAGGGCATGATCTCAACATAGTAGTAATTCAGTTCCTCTCTCTGGACACTGCCTGGCATAGGAGCCTTGAAGGAGAGTTGTCAGCAAAACTGTGAGCAGTGTAGAGATTGAAAGGGCAGGTAGCATAGCTGTACACACACGCAGACCAAAACGAAGGTGTGACATTGGTGTCCTGAGTGCTAGCATTGTTGTGGGGTCAGAGGTTAGAATGCTCGGTGGTTAGATCCTTGTTGCTGTCAGTCACTGTGCCGTCGCCGTCTCACAATATCTCAAGATCCAGGAAGCTATGGCCACACCGGTTCACTGTCTCAGGCAACAAAGACAAGGGTTGCAAGGTGTCAGCTAGGAGTATAGACACCTGGGGCCTGGTCTCTGTAACCTAGTGGCTATACAATGTTGGAGATCTAAGCACCGCTGGCTTCAGCCTCCTGCAGGCAGAGCAGTTTATCCCTTCTGTCAGCAAAGTAGCTGAAGATGGCAAGTTAGAGATACACAAGAGCCAGGTGGCAGGAGTCTGTCTGAGTGTGTCAAATGCTCAGGGCTCAATGCTCACTAGTTTCTAAACTTCCTCCCCCCAAGGATGGGAGGCATTCTCACCTTGCCACAGCACTGGGAGCCAGACCCTTCCTGTTTCACAGGTGGGAGAACCAAAACAGTCAAGGTCGCCCACAAGCCAGAGATGATCAGAACTAGTGTTGAGATTCTTGATCCATTGCTGACCTGCGGTGTTTAGACAGGACTCATGTGCTCATGTCTACTCCATGGCTAGTACATAAGGGTCTTCCCAGCCTGACTAGCTAGAGAGAAGATAGGTGCATTTGGGGATCTCACTGTAAAGAAGAGTGGTCCCCAAATCTACTTGCATTGTCTTGTGTGTACACACACACAAACACACACAGAGCAGTAGTCAGGTTACCCTTTTAACTTTTGTTTGAAATCAATTTCTTCGCTATTCCGAAATCTTGCAGTTTCAATGTGCAAATCCTTGGACTCCAGACCCCGTCTGATTGACACTCTCCGCAGGGTATGATTATCAGGAAATCCTTGCAGCGGGAGTTCAGATGGGCCCTTCAGGAGGCAGGAAGTCTCCATAGCAACGAAGGCCAGCCTGCCTGTTGTGATGTGTTGACTTCTCACCTCCCCTGTCCTTTAAAGTGAGGAGCAGAGGCACGGCTCTCCATCTGTACTGGGCTCAGAAGGCACAGTGGCCATACTGACTTTACATTCAACTGTGTAATATGTGGAAAAGACTCAGCATGTTGGTCAAACAATAAACTGTCCTAATTCTCAACACACAGCTTCTTGGTGACTTTCTAAGTGGTGTGGTTATGCATCGGGCTTAAAAGCAGGTTTCCCCCAAGGCCTGCCCTCTCCTGTCTGGGTGGTATAGCCCTTTCCTCTTGTCCCTGCTCACCAGTTCTAAAAGAAAACTGTCCACAAGCCTTTCTCCTCTGGGAAGCTCTGGGAGGGACCAGGGCTTGGCAGTGTATTTACCATCACTCCCACACTCTACTTGTCATGGCCAGGGTTAGGGGGGCAAAGTGCAGGGAGGAATTAGGCTTCTCAGTCTCTTGATTTCCAGACTACCATTTAAAGGAAAGAACTGAAGGGTAATTATGATTACCTTTAAAATGATACCAACCATGACTACCTGCAGCTTCTCCCACACCAGTTAGAGAACAGTCTCAGAGAGGTCCCTCAGATCTTTACAACCTCCAACCTAGCCGGTGCCCTAAGAGCCAAGTTGGCTTTCAGAACAATTCCTGAGATGCTGGAAGTGTCAAGTCTAAGTTCATCAGTGACCTTTCCCGTTGAACGATTCTAAAAGTTCTGGAACACTCCAGTTTGCCACAAGGTCACTATTAATTAGAAGAAGCTATCAAAGTCCCTGCGGCTAAAACAATTTTTTTAAAAAAAATCTTATTTAGGCCTGTCTTATCTCAGCAGGAGCTTTTAGTATCTGTGGCTTATGCTCTTTGTAGCCCCCAAACAGGAGAGAGTGTCTGGCTGAATCTTTAGCCCATTACCCATGACCCTGGGTCAGCCTGGATGTCCTATCCTTAAGCCACAAACCCCAGAATCATGTGTGCCAAACTAGCATGAATTTTGACTTTAGTTTTGAACCTGCACAGCTTGGGGAGGAACCACATGGCTCGGCTCAGCTGAGAAACTCAGTCATTCTCCTTGCCTCATAATCTTAAAGGGAGGAATGTGTATTCTTGGGAATCTCTAACTTTTAAAAGTGAATACATTTGAGTGCCAGCTGTTGTTGTTGTAGTCAATGTTACTCAAGTCTGCTTGTGTGCTCCTTGCTACCCACCCCAACGTTCCGGGTTCTCGAGTAAAAGGCACACACTGTGGCCTTACGTTTAATATGCCTTAAACAGCTCAATGGCTGGGCCACTCCAAACCGCCCCTCTGATAGAACACCTCATTTCAGGAGGTGCTGGAGGCCTTGGGAAGCAGTGGCAGGGGGTTCCCAGCTCTTGTTAAGGGCTGAGGCCTCCCCAGAGACCATGAGGCACCTAACAGTGAGAAGCTACTACTGCCATGGCTCGATGCAGTACAGCAAAGCCAGACCCTTGCATTCCCGGCAGGCATTCTATCAACCTAGTTCCTAGCCCTGCCCTGCCCAGCTTTTGCTCAGGACTCGGGCTATAAATAACATTTATCCTTGCTCTCCATCCTCATCACTTTTATGATGTACTGATTCTCCCACTAAGTCAGATCACTTTATTATCCAGAAAAAAAAGGAAGGTCAGTGAACACGATTTCTAACTGAAAGGTTTTTTTCATGAGCACCTACTTTGATGTGAACGTCCTTCACCATGCTCTTCCCATTTGTCTGTGACTAACATGAACAGCAGTGTGCAAAGGGCAGTAAGAATCCTAGCAGCAATGCTGCTTCCCGGGGAGAACTGATGGCCATCTCATGACTTATCTGTCCTGTGCTATATCTGTCTCACACACCGTAAGCAAGGCCAGTAGATATTTTAGGGCTGGAGAGCTGAGTACTTATGATAGGAATCTGTGGTCTGAGGCTTGGGAGGGACTGCCCAGAGGATGCCCACGTGTCTACCCTGTCCCTCTCACTGGTCAAGGCTAGCTCAGATGCTCCTGCTCATGCTCCCTGAGTACTGCACCTGAGTCAGTCTGTCTCTTTAGTGAAGCTTCAGTGAAGCCTGACTCTGAGTAAGAGATGAGACGAAGAGTCTGTATATATGCAGTGATCTGTAGGCTCGGTAACCTGGAGCTGGGCTTGAATTCCAGCTCAGGTTCCTACTTGTACTCATCATTTGACATAATGCTTTCAATACAGTTACTTATCAATGATTCCAGTTATTTATAAAAGCGGTAAAAACACAAATGTTGAAGACAGCATCACTTTAAAAAGGCAACATTTTTTTAAAACATGAATGAATATGTATTTAAAATGCACAGTGGATATCTTCAGTTTGTATTATTCACAGCACTCTAGCTGCGGTAACACAACAGGAACTGATCAAGTAGCACAAGGGACAGCCGGTTCATGTACACCGAGGCAGCAGTGTGGTCTCCCAGCTCTCCCCAGTAGAGTCTCTAAAACACACTAATGCACGAGTGTCTAGGGATTTGGCTCTTAGAGTCACCTTGTGAGGGCGACTCTTCAGGGTTCCAGCAGCTTTTGAACCATGAGTGGTGTGGAGACAAGTCATTGCGCCGCCCTTGAGGAGCGCTGCCCATGAAGAGCACACTGTCAACTGCATCTTCTGGCTTGAAGCTGTCCTCACTGTAATACCTTCACATCCCAGACTTCACTAAGAACTGACAATGTATTATGCCTAAACACTAGGGGCAACTGGAAATGAACTTATTCCATAAACAGGCAGATCTGGTCCCAGGAAAAGGAACCAACACAGAGAGGCAGGAGACAAGGACTTCTCAGATGATTCCCTACTCTCATGGTGATTCCCTCTCTGTTATGTCTCACACTAACACAGTACTACACTTAACATCTAACAAAGGGGAAAAGAATACGGGAATTAAGTAAAAAGTTGAGAAAGGAGCTGACGGGGAGGGAAACTCTCAAGCTGGTGTAATTGTTTCAAGAACTCAAGAAATGCTACAAACCATGACATGCCCCCTCTTTATCAGTCCACACCACCACAGCCCTTTCCCAAACTGTGTCAGTCTCACATGGCCAAGGTTTGATGCTCCTCAGGCGATCTTGGCCAGCCACTTCTCCAAGTCCTGGATGTCAGCAGAGCCAGCGTCCCCTCGTCCACCCTTGGCACTACACTCCAGGAACTCCACTTTGAGGGGCAACTGGGAAAATTCAAATTCTTTGCCTTTCTTTCCCAACTGAGCAGGAGCAATACTGGAACTGTCCAGTGTGCTGGGAGCAGCAGACCGGGTGACTCGTAAGGTGTTGCTGGGGGCAGAGGAACAAGTCAGACACAACAAAGCCACAAACTCCTATCAGTTCCTATAAATCTGATGGAGCAAACACCCGTTGGTAGTGACACTGCTAGCTTGTCCCTTATATCCATGGATCACTGTTTCAGACAGACAGGGATGAGATGGGTCCAACCCACCTTAGCCAGACACCAGTGGGTTAGAAGACCCTGGTCACACCAGCTCTTTGAAGCCTATACCTACTTGTAAGATCTCCACTGGAAGTAGTTATAAATGTATGCTGTATTTTGGAAGGGGTAGATAGAGACCTTATTTTTTTATTATGAGTCTTCTTGGATATGAAGCTCATACATCCACAGACTTTAAAGTCTCATCTATCCCATTTATCTGTAAGTAGGAAAACCTTCCCAAATGAAGTCACTTTGCTGCCAGCTGCTGGCCCTGTACAGCGCATAGGCAGCATGCTGGCTGACTACCTGCCGGGGACTACACTTTATAAATACTTCATCCCACTAAAATTACAAGCAGGGCATGGTGTCACACACCTTTCCAGCATTCATGAAAACCTTAAATAGCTATCAACACCCCATGTCCTTTATAATTCTATTAATTTTCTTAGCACATATTCTACTACCCCAACTATAACTTTGATCGTCATTACATCCCAAGCTGTGCATGACTCAACCCGCCAAGTCCAGCCCGTCAGGACTCCACCAGGAGCACATTCCCACTTACAGTTCCTTTTCAAGCTGCTGTTGAATTAACTTCGCTGATTTTGCCATTGCGATATCTGTGAAGGAATAAAGAGCATTATTCTAGTTTAAACCAGAATGTGTCTTCTCCCTGGATTTCTAGCACAAAAAGAAAATTCCTATTTATACCAACAAGTTCCCCCCCCCATTCCTTTGTTAAAACACTTTTTTATTATTATTTCTTTCTGTCAAAGTAAATGCTGTATTTGCAGATTTTTGAAAAATGCTTTAAAACATAAAATACAACAAAATATTGTTTTAGTGCTAATGACCCTAAAACTAATTAAGCTTAAGTTTTCCACACCTTATAAGACCTTCAATACTTAACCTGTCTAATCCATTTAAAGAAAGCAAGCATACACGCACCATTCCTGACATTTGATGAGAAATTTCAATACACAACACCGCATCAACCCTTTAAAGAGAAACCTGGCACACAGCCAACGAGCCCAGGAGGGCACAAAGGCCAAGACAAATCAGTACTGACTGCCCTCCTCATACAAAATAAAAGATGCTGGCTGGGGCTAGAGATTGCTCAGTGCTTACCGCACTGGCTGTTCTTCCAGAGGACTAGGGTTCAAGTCCCAACACCACATGGCAACTCACAAATGTCCCAGTGGATCCAAAGCCCTCTTCTAATCTTCTCAGGCACCAGGTATGCCTGAGGTTCAGCACTCCTCCCCCCAAAAACACCCACACACATAAAAATGCTTTTACAAAAGATGTTAAGAGCCAGGCAATGTGGCGCACGCCTTTAATCCCAGCACTTGGGAGGCAGGGGCAGGCAGATTTCTGAGTTCAAGGCTAGCCTGGTCTACAGAGTGAGTTCCAGGACAGCTAGAGCTATACAGAGAATCCAAAAACAAAAACAAAACGAAACAAAACAAACAAAAAACAAGACAAAAAAAAAAAAAAACAAAAAAAACAAAAAAGGAGCTGCACCATTTATCAGGTATTAAGATTTAAAAAAAAAAAAAAAAAAAAAAAAATCACTGCTGAAAAATGCTTCAGGCTCCTAAGAAATGTAACCGTGAAAGAGTTCCAAAGAACCAACTCCTGTATGTTACTTGGCCTGGCCACAGAGCTGAAGCCCAGCCAACCCGTGAGTGCTGGGGGTAAGGGAAACAGTGATGCAGCCTGTCTAGAAGGAGAGGCCCAATAATCCCCTCAGAACCCACAGAACAAGGCCTCACAAATTAGCATTCGGTAAAGTAAGATAATTTATGATCTTTAAAAAGCACTGTATCATAAAAAAGGATATAATATCAACAGAGCCCTCAGCTGCCAGTCCTTGGGACAACCTGGTAAAAGACCAGGAAAGTGATAGAAATAGACTTTCAGATTTAATCCCTTAATTAATGCTTAATTTCAGCCCCTTCCCCATGCTCAGAAATAACAACTGCAGGTAAATGAACTAATTCCCCACAGCAATTCCCAAACAGTCCGCTGCCTTTGCCAGGAAGCACCTTGCTTATTGCAGGCTATTAAGAAGGACGGTGCGTTCTTCAGAGCCATGCTGTCAATGAGGACCTGGTAGAGAAACTCGGCCACATCTTTCACCTCCCGCTGGAACGCTGCACTGTCCACCACGAACACCACGGCCCTGCAGGGACAGTTAAAGGAAAGGGACACATGAGCACACACAACAGCAAGCAGGAGCCACAAAACAGGTCCCTGGTTTCTCCACTCAGCCCTCCATCACAGCACGCATGGACACACGCACACATGCTTTGATTTAAGTAAAATACAAGACAAAAACAAAACATGAAGAAGCTAAAAGGACACAAGAAAGGACTTCTGCTCTCAAGGGCAGAAAACCACCTGACAGATCTATGTGATGAACACCAGGGCAGAATGTACCCACAATGGCAGAACAAAGAGGGAGACTAGAGCAAGCTGTAAAGTTGAGTAGACAAAACAAAAACCGGCAGACTGTAGGGAAAGGGAGTATGCTGCATGTACAAATAGATAAAACACATCTCAGGAAGAGCACACGGGCAGGGGTAAATGGGGGAAGCCAGGAGAGAGGAAAGGGATGAGGGTGTACTGCTCTGTGAAGCTCGTGCCTGTGCACTGTTGGTGCCTGAGTGGGAGACACAACTCTCTTGGGAGGGAACTCAAGGATGACTATGTGGGACCTGGCCTCAGACAACAGCAGTGAAACCCTCCCTCAAGCACTAGACGTGATGCAGGGGAATCGTAGACAACAGGTCCTAGGGGTCATGAGTTTGACGCCCAGGTGGACAGAATGTGCGATGGCTAACAGGGCCTGGGCAGCTGGACCAAACGCCTTACACAACACCTCCAACTCAAAGGCACTGTAATGGAGGCTGTGGTTAGAAAATAATTTTAAAGGAATTAAAACACCTGGTCTCCAATGGCTACAGCTATGGGGCATAAGTGGACACTATCCTTGGAATAAGAGCCCTAAGCAAATGATTATATAAAAATTGGACCATACTCATCAAACCCCGATGGTGCTAACAAATGAAAATAGCTGTGTGGAGTTGGTCTCTCATATCCTATAGTAGCAAAGACCACCAACCGCATCAGTGACACCCGTTCTTTTAAAGGAGGGGTTCTGGATCAAAATATAAAAGAAAATATGCAATTATAAGAGAGATCAGCCAGCATCCTGAAAACTGGAGTTTAGAGCAATCTACAAAGCACATGTTTATAGGCTGGACATGTAGCTCAGTTAACAGAGTGCTTACATGGTAGACACAGCCTTATATCCCATCCCAGCCAGCATAAAACCAAAGTGATCACCTGGAATCCTAGCACTGAGGAGGTAGAGGTAGATCAAAAACTCAAGTTCATTTTTTGTTGAACAGTGAGTTCAAGAGGCTGAACTACATAGAAACAACAAAAAAGACATAATATATGTTTAAAATTATTTTAGAGAATAATACTAGAAGCAAATGAAAAAGTGGAGTTTTAAAGGGTATTTAAAAAAGAACATACTATAAAAATAGTAAATAAAATTAGCAACGCAGTGGAAACTAAGCAGAGATTCTCTCAGCTGAAGAGAACACAGCAAACTAGGCAGTGAATCTGAGGGGCTAACGCAACACTCAAGAGAGAAGGCTGTGTTAGGTAAACTATGGAAGAGCTAAGGCAGAGAGAAGGGAGGCAGCAGGCAATGCCATTTTTTTGCAATCACAGAGTTTGATGAACCTGGCCTGATGTTTATGCTAATCTTTCACGTGGGGCTTATACCTGTAGAATGTCCACTTGTGCCTTGTAGCTGCGAGGCATGGAGACCAGGTGCTTCAGTTTCTTTGAAATTATTTTCCAGCTAGTCTCCATTAGACTCCCCTTGAGCAGCATGCTCTGCACAGGGTGGTTGGTCCAGCTGCCCACCAGCGCCTGTTAGCCCCTGCACCTAACAGATAACACCCTTCTGTGCTGGGTGGTACACTTGAATTCCAAACACCACAAATCCAAAGACAGATGACTCATAGGGAAATGACAGTTACACTGGCAATAGCACTCTGTAAGAGCAGATGTGGAATCGGCAGTCTCCATGGGATCACTGGAAGAGCCACTACCCAGGACCTCACATGAAGCTAAAACCAAGGAACATGGGGAAAAAAAAAAAATAGAGGGCCAAATAAGTGAAAGACAGCCAGCAACTTCATGACACACTCATCCTCTAGAAACATTTCTAGCAGATACACTGAGAAAAACAGAATCTGAAAGGCGTAGAATTTGGCAAAGAGCAAAGAAATCACAAACATCAGGTCCAATTAAGGAACCACTGGGTATAAGAAAAAGTAGGGACCACTGGCAGTTACAGAGGTGCATACTGAAAACAACACAAAGGTCTGAGGAACCTCAAAACACAAGTGCTTATTATGGCTCATGAAAAAGAAATGGGTCCTGGTTAGATACTGTTTTTTATTTTTTAAAATGGGGCAGGAATCCACAGAAAGAAAAAATAATATACTTTTAGGGGCTGGAGTGATGGCTTAGCGGTTAAGAGCACTGACTGTTCTTCCAGAGGTCCTGAGTTCAAATCCCAGCAACCACATGGTGGCTCACAACCATCCGTAATGGGATCTGATGCCCTCTTCTGGGGTGTCTGAAGACAGCTACAGTGTACTTATATATAATATATATTATATATAATATATATAATAAACAAATCTTTAAAAAGAAAAGAAAAACAAAAATAAAAAATAATTTAAAAAAATATAATATACTTTTAAATCAGTACATGGAAAAACAATCTTAGGTCATGAATTTAGGAAGAATTTTTTTAAATGTCACATTGGGGGGGCATGGTAAGAGTACTTGTTGCTCTTGTAGCGGACCCAGGTTAGGTTCTTAGCACCCATATCAGACAGCTCACTACTGGCTGTAACTCCAGTCCAGGGACCCAGCACCACGTTCGGGTCCTTTGGGTACCTGCACATGCACCCAAATTTTAAAAAGAAATCTTAAGAAGAAAAATGTCATATACCATAGTAAAGGTGTTTTCTTTTTTTCTTTTCTTTCTTTTTTTCTTTTCTTTTTTTTTTGGTTTTTTCGAGACAGGGTTTCTCTGTGTAGCCCTGGCTGTCCTGGAACTCACTCTATGGACCAGGCTGGCCTCGAACTCAGAAATCCGCCTGCCTCTGCCTCCATAAAAGTGTTTTCAATTTAACAGTTTAATGACTGAATGAAGTCTGTTAACAGTTTTATCTTTATATGCTGAATATTCTACTTATCCAAAATATTTGGAAAACAGTGTAATTATACTACAAACTTTAAAATATTTGCAAGTGACAATGGAAAAAGAAAAAAAAAGCTGTTCTTGAGACACTCTGACTAGACAGCTTAGGCAGGTCACAAAATTGCCATCCCCCTGCCTCTCCTAAATAGTGTGTGCCAACAATGCCCAATAAGAGGGAAAAGGAGAAAAGAACATCCAATTATGGCCAAATTTAGGAGTTCTAGATATGTCTCAATTGTCTGAGAGATAAAAATCACATTCTTATCTATGATAGACTGCTCAACAACATCCACTCGTGGCAAGAAGCAATGACAAAATCTATGTCTAGACATGTTCCACAAAAGGAGGCTCAAATGCCAGTCAAAAAGAAACAGTAATACCTCAGGCACAGGGATGCCAAATAAACCTTCACAGCATCACTCCAAGATGCTTTTTATATTCAGTTATCAACGTATGTCTTCACATCATTGAAATGTATCATACAAATTTACCTTACTTTTTATCAATGTTAGATAGCAAACATGAAGAAAGCATTTAAAACTACAGCATACAAATTTTAGGAAAGAATTTAAAAATCAATGACACGAGGACTTACACTAAGAATAGTTGTTTCTTGAGGTATCAATTTAAGAACAGACATGCTGCGTTATACAAGGGAGGTAGTAAGGAAGGTCTCTATACAGTTGTTCCTATGAAGTGGACACCTCCAAATCTACCCGTGGAAAAGCGCCCAGCAAACTAGTAGCTACAAAGCTGCTTGCTTGCAGACCACTACTGTAGGGGTGAGGAGAGCTCATTGTTCCACGTGGCACTGTGGCACTCTACTCTGCTTCACAGGACTTCTAATCCACAGACTCTGGTCAGCATCTGGTCCAGACCCAGGACTTGAGATCTGCACTGCCAGAGTACAGCTACTGGTGCTTCACTGGACTCAATCAAGCCAGGCCTCTCTAAGGATACCAGCTCTGTGCTATCATGCAAACAAGTAGCAGCTATGCCAAAGAACTCTGGCTAGCATGCCTGAAGAACATAAGAATCTATGCTGAGAGCAGGGCATGGTAGAGCACACCTTCAGTGCCAGGACACAGAGGCAGGAGGCAGTAGCAGGCAGATCTCTGAGTTGGAGGCTAGCCTGATCTACTAAAGGAGTTCTAGGATAGCCAGGGCTACACAGAGAAACCCTATCTCAAACCCTAACCCCCAAAAAGAATCTACTATGAGAGAAATGTTTCATTGTATAACAAAGCAAAGAGAACAATAAACCCCTTTGTCCTGACATCATCAGTAACTCTGAATGTTAGATTCATCCCATGGGGTTTCAAAAGGCATGATTCTGAGTAGAAAAATGGGGCAGAATCAGGTTCTGGCGGGCTTTCCATTTTCATTTGCATGCGATCTCCAATACAAACATGGGACATAAAGCCCAACAGAGCCAAACCTTTCTTTGGACAACTCCCAGCAGCTCAACTTCAAGACAATTAGAAAGAAACCTCTTACATTTTTTTGGACAATGCTAGCATTTATAGCATTTCTATGCTAAAAACCATCTGTTCTTGCAGAGGTACTGAGTTCAGTTTCCAACACCCACATTACCAAGTTCACAACTGATTGTAACCCCAGCTCCAGGGGACCCAACACCCTTCCTCCTCTGGCTTATGCTGTACCTGCACATGAGTGCACATACCCTGCCCACACACACATAGTTGAAAGTTAACACAAAGTTTTAAAAAAGGTGTCTTTAGGGTTACCATGAAGTAATCATGCTAACAGAGTAACACACTCCCTGAGCAATCTGAAAAGCAATCCTGAAGCAGGCTCCCACGTCTTCAGGGTCCTAGCACCTCAGAAATGGCCACTCCACAGTGCACCCCAAAAGACCAGTGTCAAAATCTTAGCCGAGGAGACAGTGTGAGTGTGTGTATGGACACAGTGCAGACTTAAAGGAACCCATGTCATTTCATCCCTAACTTACCTGGCTGAAGACTTAAAGCGATCTAAGAACTGAAGCCTCAAGCTCTCATGCCCGGGGAGGTCAATCAAAGTCAGGCTGTTACCCTGAGGACAGCAAGAGTGACATCAAATCACCGAAGAAGGGTAGCCATTCGGCTCAGTTCCAGGTTCACAAGATAGATCTTGACCATCAGATCAGCACACTGGAGCTGAGCTAATGAATCAAGCAATATTTGCCACAGGCAGCAAGTCAGATGTTAATGTTAATAAAAGGGGTTGTTTGTCAGGTGGTGGTGGTGCTCACCTTTAATCCCAGCACTTGGGAGGCAGAGGCAGGTGGATTTCTGAGTTCGAGGCCAGCCCAGTCTACAGAGTGAGTTCCAGGACAGCCAGAGCTACACAGAGAAACCCTGTCTCGAAAAACCAAAAAAAGAAAAAGAATAAAAAATAAAATAAAATAAAATAAAATAAAATAAAATAAAATAAAGGGGTTGTTTGATTGGCCAGTTTGTTTTTCAAGACAGGGTTTCTCTGTGTAGCCCTGGCTGTCCTGGACTCACTTTATAGACCAGGCTAGCTTTGAACTCAAAGAGATTACCTGCCTCTGCCTCGTAAGTGCTGTGATCAAAGGCCTATACCACCATGCCCAGCAACAAACATTTTTTAAGAGAATGGTAACCTTTACTGACGGAATCAAAGAAGCATGGTCTATCCACAATGTGAGTATAAACAGGCCACATGAAAACTAGTACATATTCACAAATAATGTAAAGTTATAGTATGTATTACAATTAATGGGATTCTCAATCTTCTTAATGAAACATCCATAGTTTTTACTTTTGGTTTTAAGTATTTCTTTA
Organism: Montemys delectorum; assembly: GCA_019843815.1. NCBI lineage: Eukaryota > Metazoa > Chordata > Mammalia > Rodentia > Muridae > Montemys > Montemys delectorum. Next base: position 12,997 of record JADRCD010207797.1, on the reverse strand, counting down.
AATGCATATTTATTTATATTAACTTAATATATTAATTTAAATATATACTAAATACACCATTTATCTGTCCCAACTTTGTCAATATCTTGTTCCAGTTCCTCTTCCCCTACTGGGCAAATTCACTGTACATTGTAATAGGTGCTAGTCACCATCCCAGGACCATTGAATGAATGTTATTACAGAGATAGCAAGACTACCAGATGTGCTCTGGTACATGTATCAGAACCATCCATCATTTCTCAGTGACCTCATCCTCAACCAACCATGACCAGAAGGAAGTCAGTACCGCATACTGCCTGCACACAACCCTCTAGATTCATTATGCCCTTTTGGGTAGCCTGCCCTCACCAACAAATTGTGTAATATACATACACCGTGTATATAATATTTATGGGGGATTTATTATATATTTTATTTATATGGATTCATTTTATCAGCTGTTCCTTTAGAGAACCCTAATACAATATCTTTCCCAATTAATCTGCAAACAAAACCCAAAACATTATTAGCTGTTCATTATTCTTTGTTCATACTAAGTCTTCAAGATCTGGCATGTAGTTGACATGGAACAGCACCCCTCAATTTGGATGAATCACATTATAAGCACTAAACACTCACACAGGGCAGTAGCTATAATACATACACAGGTCTGAAGTCTACCCTGGAACATTCCACTTTAGAAATCTGGGGCTAAGGACTGCCACGGACTGGGGGTTTTCTTTGGGGGGGAGGGTTCCTTGTACAGATGAGTTCTGGCCAAGTGTGCACGGGATTCGGCTGTGACAAACAGACTCACACAAGTAGTGTAGGATCTGAATGTATTTTTCCAAATATGGAGTCAGGTTTATATAGTCGATATAAAAGGGTTTGAAAGAATCGAGTGGTACAATGGTCAAGATACATCAAACAAGATACAGGTACATAGCCCTTAGTTAGGAACACAGTGGGTCAGCAGCAAAGTATATATACATGTTAATTTGGCAGGAACTAAACAGCAGTTGCAACCTAAAGGAAAGCTAGCTTTAACTAAGGTCACCTTGGTCTGGAAGCCAGGTGCAAATAGTTCCTATTCAGTGTGTTGTTGAGGTTACAGAATGGGTGGGTCTAGTTAGTCCCCCAACTATGCTAATTTTCTGGAATAGCAGAGGTTAGCCCCAGGGGATCCTTGTTAAGCTAGTTCCTGGGGGTGATTCAACTGCAGATCTAATGTGGCCTGCACTAAGTTGACTGAGAATGAGGATTCCACTTGACCTTGCCCTGGGATAAGTCTCCATTCTATAAGCTTCAATGCCCCACCCTTACATTATTTCCCTAACAATGCCAGAGGCAGTAAGTCTGGGTGGGTAACATTCTTTTTGGTACTTCCAGGCCAGGGTTTGGCTAGGATGTTGGAACATTGGTAAAAGGTGAGAGAGAAATGTCCGATTTTCTCTCTAGCTGTCATATTTTGGTGGACATCTAGCACAAGAGTATGAGGACATATCTGGGCTACCTCTGAGTTAGGGAGTGCCAGGCGACAATTCGGGTGCAGGAGACTGGCTTTCTTTAAGCTTACACCTCAAATACTGCTGTCCCGCAAGGTCTGCGTGGCAAAGGACCAGTGACATAGCTCAGCAGGCAGAAGCACTTGGAGCACACATGATAGGACAGAAGTGATTCCCTCAAGCTGTCCTCTGACCTCTCTGCACAGGTGCTGTGGCACACATGTCCCCACTCCAAACACACACAATTAGAAACCTCTGGGGGTGCAGCTCAGTGACTGGCATGCCTGGCACTGCTCTGGGTCCTAGCATCACCACCCTCAGAAGCTCTGATACAAGGATCCACTAAATTAATAATTCTTCATCTGTTAAATGTCAATATCAAAAGACTCAGAGTTTGACAGGGTGCAGGGGCTGGATGGGATGCTGCAGCACATCTCTAAAACAACAACAGGAGGCTGGAGTGAAGGGACCCTGGGCCCCAAGGCAGCTTAGACTATAAAGGGTGACTTTAACCAGGGATGGTGCTTATCCATCTGGAACAAGGAATAGTACTAACCTTTAATTCCAATACTTGAGAGGCAGAGGGAGGTGAATCTCTGTGAGTTCAAGGCCAGCCTGATCTACACAGTGAGATCCTGCCTGAAATCAATCAATCAATCAATCAATCAATCAGTCAATCAATCAGTAAGTTAGATGGCTGGCCCTTTTATTTACTGACAATAATTCTGAAAGCACCTGAAAGAGGAAGAGCAGGGTCTCTAAAATCAAAACTCTAATTCATCCATCCCTGATAGGCCACCGAGCCCTCTCCCCTCACTCGCCAAAGCTCAGGTGTCACTGCAATCAGCTTGGCAGTTACCATCTGTACCCTGCAGCTACACAGGTGAGCAACAAGCCATTCCTCTGGTTCTTCATGGGTATGTTTGAAATATGTGATATAGTGGCAATAAGACATCTATCATGTGGTGTCACAGAAGCCAGAAATCTCAAACCAGCCCAATGACTTACTGCAGTGAACATCTGCAAGTGAAGTGTGTGAACAGAGAAGTAACTGTGGGACACACTGACATACTACAGCTTCCACAACGAGAATTATTCTATGCTTTGGGGATTTTTGTTGTTTATATGTTTTTTTATCTCGGGCAAGGGTGAAGGTGGATATGAGGAGACTGGGAGATGAGTGGAACTGGGGTGCATGATGGGAAACTCACAAAAGGTATATCCATCACCACCACGATGCTCTTTTTTTTTTTTTTTTTTTTTTTTTTTTTTTTTGAGACAGGGTT
>JADRCD010207796.1:34776-66442 GCA_019843815.1 Montemys delectorum | reverse complement strand
AAAAAAAATAAGTACATATTGATTACTGATTGACACTCAGCAGAGAATACAAAAGTTGAGAAATGGGACTCCCAAACTTGTCATTGACCAAGGCAGAATGTACACATAGCAGGCACAGCTATGATGCTTGGAGCATAGTCCCAGTAAAACCACACTGCCACCAGAAACAGCAGGAGTGAGCTCTCTCTGCTAGATCTTCTTTGGAACACACAGGAGAAGCAAAGATGAGATTCATTTTTTCTTCTTTTTGCTACACAGTACAGAACTGGTTCTAGACATCAAGTGTACCATATTTCCCCAGCACAATATGGTGCATCCTTTTATTTTCCTGGTCCTGGACCTGAATTTCAAGACTTGTCCTTGTTAGGAAAAGGCTCGATCATTGAGATAATTCCCTGATTCCAGTAAATTATATTTCTCTTTCTACTCCTCATCCCTCTCCTCCTTTTGTTTTGAGACAGCGTTTCGCGCAGCCAAGGCTGACCTTAAGGTCTATATAGTTGTTGATAATCTTGAATTTCTGATCCTCCTGCCTCCGCCTCAAGATTGGAGACATCCTCCACTACATCTGGTTTTTGCAGAGCTAAGGATCAAACCCAGGGCTTCATACATGCTGGGCATGTATAAAGTGTGCTCATTCCTCAGTTGTATTTTAATATACAAACTATATATTCTTATAGAAAGACCGGAATGTGCAGGAAACATGAAAAATAAAATGTCATCATGTCAATATTCTAGTTCATTTCTGTTTTTTCTTAAATTTTTTTTTTATTATTTGTGGTAGATGTGTGTATCTGTGTGTCTGTATGTGTGTGTCTCTGTGTGTGTCTGTGGGGTGTGTGTATGTATCCGTATATGTGTGTGTGTGTGATGTGTATTCATGTGCCATGAGATGGAAAACATGTGGAAACCAGAGTACAATTTTTTGTTTTTATTGGACATTTTATTTATTTACATTTCAAATGTTATCCCCTTTCCCGATGTGCCCCCCCCCCCAGAAAAACCCCTATCTCTTCCCTTCCTTTGCCTGCTTCTATGAGGGTGTGCCCCCACACACGCACCCACTCCTGCCTCCCCTCCCTCGCATTCCCCTACACTGGGGCATCAAGCCTTCATGGGACAAAGGGCCTCTCCTCCCATTGATGGCAACAAATCCATCCCATATACAGTTACCAAACCCAGACACTATTGCTGATGCCAACAAGTGCTTGCTGACAGGAGTCTGATATAGTTGTCTCCTGAGAGGCTCTGCCAGAGCCTGACATATACAGAGGTGGATGCTCGCAGCCAACCATTGAAGCAGAGGACAATTTCGGAAGCAGGTTCTCTCCTTCCACTTTGCCTTCAGGGGATTGAACTCAGCTCACCAGGCTTGGGTGGAAAGTCCCTATATCAGCTGGGTCACTTTGCTGATCCTATTTCTCTTTCACTGTTGTTTGAGGCAGGCCTTTTTTTTTTTCTTGCTGCTGTTTTGAGATAGAATTTTACTCTGCATCCCAGGCTAACTTCAACTCAAGTTTATGATCCATCTGCCTCAGTGTCCAAAGTGCTAGGACTACAGATGTATGCCGCTACACCCACCTGCATTATGCAAGCTTTATACATATATAAAATCATCTTCTTTTCTCCATGATTGTAAGAATTTTAATATAATTACAGATTATCTTTTAAAAAAATCTTGATTTATTGTTACCGTGTGTGTGTGTGTGTGTGTGTGTGTGTGTGTGTGTGTGTGTAATGTTGGGAAACATATGAGCCTTGATATGTGTGTGGGGATCAAAGGACAATTTTGTGAAGTCACTTTTCTCCCCAAGTCTGAGGATTGAACTCAGGTCAACAGGTTTGCATCATATGGCAGCAAATATTTCTCCCTGCTGAGCCATCTTGCTGGCATTCCTTGCAAATTGTCTGTGAACCATTTTAAATTGCTTTAAAATGTCCCACTGATTAAACATTTAGATTGTCACCAATTTTACATACAACATTCTGGCAAGTTTTTTGGTATATACATCTTTAAAGACCTTTTTCAAGGTTTTCTACAGAATAAGTAAATATTTCTGTAGACTAGTCTACACTTCTAAGATATTTGATACAGCTATTGAGATGTCTCAGAAAAATCGTCTGGACTATTTAATAGAAGAACTCACAGATCTATTCAACAGTACCTAAGTGAGCAAGTGAGCCCTCTTCTTATCAGCTCTGACCCCTTTAAACTGTTTGTATTTGCTAAGTTAATAGAATTAAAACATTTCCTAGTTTTCATTTATTAAATCCCTACAGAAGTTAAATTCTTTTTCACCTATGTACTCTTTTTCTTCCCTTTTTGATTATCTTGGTTTTGAGTCATTTTGCTTACTCCTTCTTAGAATGATAGAAATCCCCACTAACACTCTATTATTTCCCATATCATAACCCGATTAGTTCATTCTGTTTTAGATAGTTATATTTACATATTTTGGAGACATGATCTCATATATCCCAGGATAGCCTTGAGTTCACCGTGTAGTAAAGGATGACTTTGAACTTCTAATCTTTCTGTCTTTTGCTGTCCAAGTACTGGGATTATTAATGTGTGCACAGTTTACTTGGTGCTGGAGTTTCACCCTAGGACTCTGTACATGCTAGGCAAGCCCTGTATCATCCTCAGCCTTTTGGTTTTAAATTTTATATTTGTTATACAGACATTTATAGTTATTTTTAGCTAATTCTGCAAAGCTTTCTCTTTTATACATTTCCTTTAATATTACATGTACTAAGATTTAAATATTTAAATCCTTTCCAGGTAAGATTGAATATTTAAATATCACTTAACTACAAAATTAGATTGGGATTAGCAAATAGAAATCAATTCCAAAGACTCACTTTTGGGACCACTTTTAAGAATGAGAACGCCATCACCTCCCCCAAGGGGCTGCTTCCGTGAAGTTTCCTTCTTCAGAGCATTCAGTGCACTGTCCTATTTTTTGGCTTATTGTCACTTCTTTACCTTATGATATACTTCATTAAAACTATTAACAAATATGAAAGACTATTGGAACCAAATGGATGCTCAAATTAAATGCAATGTAATGTTCATTAAGCACTGAGAAATTCAGTTAGAGGTTCAAATTGCCAGGATCTCTGCAAGATGAAAGAGTAAATGAATAGAAGAAGACCACAGATAGTTGAGGATTTAGGAAGATAAAATATGTGTATCCATGTTGGGGATTTCTAAGTTGTTATAATAAAATGCATTAGCCAAAAACTTCAAAGAAATAGTGGGTTCTTCACAAGTGGAAACAAGCACAATGTCTGTGCCAAATGCTTTCTGTTATTTATTGTGACTTAATTATATTGGTGTTAATATGTAAACCTAGAGAAACTGATTTAGACTCCAGTTCTAGCTGATCTGAAATCTGCTGCCCAAGAGGAAAGAGGCTTAACACGCAGTAACAAAAATATTGAATCAAGAATTAATTCAGCATGTAGCATTCAGACTGCAGATCCCAAAAGTGCGCCTCAGACTCCAAGTCTTCTTCCAAAGATTGATACAAAGCAATAGGAAACACTTTTGATCAGAGCATACGGAGGAAGTAATGTGCTTATGTTTCTATGGGCAAGATACATAGTCACAAATAAAGCCTGACATTTCAATTATGACAAGAGTATCCTAAAAGCAGAAAGAATGATGGGCTCAGAGGCAATCGAAGCATTCATTAAGATCTAAATATTTTAAAGGCAACAAGGTACTATTAGAATAAGATGAGGTCAAAGTATTTTTCTGTATTCTTGTTACTTTGGAGGCCAATGAAAATTAAAGAATTTTTTCCTAGAATAGGCAGCACTCCCTAAGCAGGTAGAAAAATCACTTACCCATGTCTTTAGATATATTAAGTCATTTTAAATGATAGCAATTCAGTTTTTTTTCAAAATAACTTCAATATGTTTTTTAAATTTAACTTCCACCTAGATTTCTGGTTTGTTCACATAAAGCCCATTTTTCTGGCAGGAATACAGAGTTCTCTGCTGCACAGAGGTTGACCTGCAGGATGAGCCTGCTCAGTCGTGATTGAGCCTCCTTGCCACAAGCCTCCATGCCATGCAGGAGGAAGGTTCTCTTTGAATTCTCAAGTATAGGGAGTTCCTGAGCCCCGATCAGTTCTCGTATACTAAATCACTCTACTGTGAAATCCCAAAAGCTTTATTAGATTTCTTAGATGCATTTCCAAGCGTTAATCAAAATTCTTTCTTGACTATTGGGGGAGCACAGGGCAGGAGAGATCACTTCCTAATACAACCCCAATACTTTCTTAAAATAAAATCATTCCTAAACAGACTTGAACATTTCTACAGTATCTCAGTGTATAACATTGACAATGGAAAAGCTGCAAAAAAAAAAAAAAATATCACCAATGGATCAAAAAGAAAGTCTGTGTCCTTTCACCTTCTTCCTTCTGTCGAAAGTTCCATGTTGATCCTCCATCATAACAGACTTGGCATTGCCACTGACAGCAGAACATACACTGGACTAGATCACATGAAAATGCCTCAGCCTCCTCCCACTTAGTGATTGGAAACAAACAAGATGATGGTCAGCGGTGACACACGCTACTGAACTGCTAATCAATGGTCCAGTGCAAGACATTACTGCACCCACACACCACCCACTGGTTACTCAAGCCTCAGAATATTTGAGTTTCCAGGGTGGGCTCACTGTAAAAGGTATCCAGAGAAAAGGATGTATTCTTTAGTTAGAATCAGTGTCAGTGATGCACCTGAGACCTGGATTGGCTGCACCAATTACAGGCAAGAAAAGTGCCACATTAATTGCCCAGTGACACATTCCCAAGTTCAATGTGTCCACAGCAGTGCTGTCAGCCACGGGGTGTACACCAGAGAAATAGATTAGGAAAACTGTAGACTAGGACCAGAGGAGATTAAAAGCAGTGTTAGTGCAGTAGAAGCCAATGGAAATTAAGGGCAGCAGTAAGATCTCTGAGAGAAGGAGAGAGGGGCCAGGAGCCTTGAGCTGAACCAAGATAGAAAGCAAAGTGGTCAGGAGATAGCAGCACAGGAACATGTGAGCCCAGGATTCTCAGTGTGCAAAGAGAAGTCTTTCGAAGAGCAGTCTCCTCACTAGAGACCAGGTATGTAAGACAGACAGCCTCAGCCCAGATACTTTACATGAACTGTTGCATCTCAGGGAATGCATGTCCCACAAGTACATCTACATCATTGAAAGGTTGTCAGCAAAGGCAACCACAGGACACTTTTGAGAGCTTTCCAACAGAGCGACGGTTCCATAAAGAGTGGCTCATTCTCCACAAACCCCAATTATCTATTTGTTTACTTTAGCAGAGCTTAAGAGAAGCTTGAGACTGTCCAGAAATGATCACCAGATTAATATTCTTGTTTAAGGGGCTAGGAAACAGTAGAATCTAGTCTAATTAGTAAAAGACAAAACCAAAACAATCTACCAGCCTATGTTTAAGTTAGTCCTGAAGGCACTCTTCTATAATCTCAGCTACTTGCCACGCTGAGACAGGATGGCAGAATCTGCCTCGGCTATGATTTCGGGGCCGGTATACACAATATATCATGTAATATCTTGTCTCAAAATATAAAGGTGGGGGACAAAAAAGGGTAAAGTGCTTGCCTAACATTGAGACCCTAGGTTCAAACATCAATATGTCAAACATGTCAATATAAATTTACACTTGGGTTTAAAACAATGCCCTTTACAAACTAGAGCACCATTTACCATGGGTTGCAGAAAGTCCACTCAAATATACATATATACATATATAGTATAGATAACATATAGCAATATATAAATATATAATATATAAACAATACATATTGTGTGTGTGTGTATATGTGTGTGTGTGTGTATGTGTGTGTCTTTTGTATACTGGGTATTTTTCCTGTATGCATTCCTGTGTGCTCCTTGCATGTCTGGTGCCCATGGAGGGAAGAAGAAGGTGTTAGATCCTCTGGAACTGGAATTACAGACAGTTGTAAATCACCATCATCTGGGAGCTTGCAATTGAATCTGCATGCTCTGGAAGAACAGCTGTTGCTCTTAACCACTGAGCCACCTTTTCAGCCCCTTAGGTTTTAAAGGTTTGCTTAGGTTGTATCTGTGTTACAGTTAGTACAAGGAGATGCCAGACACACAGACATCTGATTGCAAGACTCTAAATAAGCCATCCCCACTTGTTTGACATCAAAAGCAATGAACCATTTATTTAAAATATTTTGGTGCAAAGGTGGAACTCATGATTTCTTACATATTACATGCACATACTAAGAAAATAGAGTTAATAAAATCTGCCTTCAAATATATCTTATACTGAGGCGTCTTGCTTTGTCCCTCAGCACTCCCAGTTAGAGAGGCCATCCAACACACATTTTTGTGAAACTTAATTTTTTTCTGAACTCTGCATTGACCCTAAGTTTAACAGTATTCCAAATTCAGTCTACTTCGCCCACACAAGATATTGCAGCTAAGCAAAACTCCGTTCCAGAGACCTCATAAATTGTATGAGCTGCCCAATTTAGGCCTGAGGGAGTAAATTGAACAGAACTGGACTGTCACACTGTTTTAGGCCATTTGCTACAGACATTTAGGATTAGTTCTAGATTGATTGAACTAGTCATGGCGGTGGCTAAATATATATGTAACCTCTTACTGAATATTCCTATTAATTTAATTCTTCATGCCAGGATTTAATAGATGTAAGATAGGGAGGGTAAGGGTTGGGCAGACCCGAAGAGGAAGGGGATTTGATTCCCTTAAAGTACCAAGAGCATTGCCTATTCACTCTGCCTCTGTTTACTAAAGTGCTTGGGACTTAGTCGTCAACAGATAGTTCCTGTTTTGTGAAACTCATGACTCATGTGACACAAGTAAATTGTTTTGATATCTGGCATCGTCTTATGTTGATTTTGAAATGTTATTTATAAGCCATGTTGCCTGGGTCCACTTTATTGATGTCTTGGTGTTTCATATGAAAAATAGATGTTACTATGGAGATGAGTGAGAGGAGTAAACAAACAAAGGACTTGTACAGTGCCTGGTACATGACCAAGGCCACCTCCCTGGTTCCTCATACGGGTACCCAGCAGTATTCAGACTTAATTCTATTTATCTGAGCAAATTATTCTCATCTTCATAACAGTTATAGTAACCAGGAGGTACCTGAAGTTAACCCACATGGAGGTCCTGAGGAAATAACAGAACCTTTCTCACTAATGCATAGCCAAAAATACATTTCATTATTGTGCTGGTTCACTGATATATAAATTAAGGTCTTTCTGAAAACAGTAAGCAAAGGCAAAGCAAATATGTGCAGTTATCCAGCCAGCACTTGTTGAGGGCCTATTGTGTGTCAGCCTGAACCCAGAAACCGTACCTGCCCCACGGCAGCTATGAAGATCAGCTGAGTCACAATGCAACTGACAGCAGAGTGTCCAGGAGCCAAAGGTGGCTATTATTTTGTCATGTTTTCGATTAGCCACAAGAGAAATGACTCTCTCTATTGTCTGTAGAAATCTCCAAGTATTTGAGTTTCCAGATACTTTTTTTCTTTTTTTAACCCAGAGGAGCCATTTTTTTTTCTAATTCATCATTTCTGTTCACTTTCCAAACATACAGAACTAGTAAATTACAAGACTGTGACACAGAATTCAATGTGTCGCATTAAAAGATTCTCAAAGAACCCGGCGGGATGTTGAGAAGACGTGCAATGATGCCAGAGGGTATACCTTCACTCATTGCAAACCCTAAAATATCCCATTGCTTTTTAAATGAGAAAGTGTTCTGTTACAAAAAGAAGTGTTAGGATGAGCTCTCATGAGTTTCCTTTTTTTCCCCTCCCACTTCTTCAGCTTGCAGTAAACCAGTTATGACAACATGTTGATATCTGTGTTAATGTGGGATACAGCTAGCTCTAAATGTTTGGAGTGGTGCTGATGGCCAACGCAGATGTTAGTTCCTTTTCTGTTGTTGTGATAGAATACTTTGACAACAAGTAAGTCAGTAAGAAAGGAGTTTATTTTGGTTGTGGTTTCAGAGGGATAGAGTCCATGATGATTGGGATACCATGACAGAAAACTCTGGAGGCAGGCTAATCACATCTCATCTACACATAAGAAGTGTGCACGAGAAAGAGCAGGAGGTACAGTAAGCATACAAACACTCAAGGACCACCTCTAGTGACCAACTTTCTCCAGCAAATCTCCTTCTCCTAAGAGTTCCATGATTTTCTCAACCAACACCCAACAGCAAAAAAATCACATGTCAAAGATGTGAACACTTCTCCCTCAAACCACTATAACACAGATGGATGTAATATCCAAAGCCACCATTGTTCAATGTCTATAATATAGATATGAAGGTGACAAACTCATTTACAGCCAAAAACATATTTATAAGGTATTCCAAAAGCTTGTTAACATTTCTCTTTAAGTTTTTTCCACTTAAACAACACTGTAGAAATATTTCTCTGTATCGCCTACATTTCTGATAAACTCATTCATATGGGCTATGTCTCGGTACCTATGGCCCCAGGCTAAGCCTGGAAATGGAGAGCAAAAGATCCCTGAATGACAGTATATTGGTCTCAGCTATCTTGAGGCAAGGAAATACTAAAAGTGGGTAATAATGAGAAATTAAAACTGTAGCCAGCAGGATGGCTCAGTGGGTAAAGGCAGTCACCCACAAGCCTGAGTTCCATCTCTGGGACCCACACAGTGGAAGGAAGGTATAGGTTGTCCTCTGACCTCCACATGTATGCCATGATAGCACATGCATGTACACACATGTTTCAAAAATGTGGTAAAAAATTTTTAAGAAATTAAAATAGGATATGGAGTTAAGAAAAGACAGTCTGAGGCCGAGCAATAATGGCACACACCTTTAATCCCAGCACTTGGGAGGTAGAGACAGGAGGATTTCTGAGTTTGAGGCTAGCCTAGCCTACAGAATGAGTTCCAGGACAGCCAGGGCTACACAGAGAAACCCTGTTTCAAAAACAAAAACAAAAACAAAAACAAAAAACAAAAAAAAAAAACAAAAACAAAAAAACAAAAAACAAAACCACAATCCAAAAACAATCAAGTCTCTATTCAATTCTCTATGATTAATTTTATTGTTTTCATGGAAATTTGTGTGCATGCTATAACTATATGCTTATGTTTTCCTGGCCTCATAATAGGAGAAGATAGTAAGAGGATCACAGATACTTTGGTGGTACTGAGAATATACTTATACTAAGGTATTACTTGCCATTTATAGGAAATCCAATTTTAACTCAATGTCCTGATTTTTCACTTTCTCAATTTAACAACCCAAGAATCAATCCTGAACTAATTATTTGCACATTGCTGTGACCTACACACATGACAGAAACAATTCAAAAAGAGGAAGTTTACTTTGGCTCCCAGTATCTGGATGTTCCAGTCTTCCATAGCAAGGTAGGCATGGAGATGTTCATGGTGAAGGAGGAGTGAGACTGCAGCACTTCACATCACCAGTGAGGACAAAACAGTCACAACCAGGGCAACATTTCAAAGGCGATTGCCTTACTTCAGCCAGAGAGGCTCCACCTTCTAAAGGCTCCACAGCATTCCCAAACAGTGCCACCAGGTGAAGAACAAGCACTTAAATCATAAGCTTGTAAGGATTATTTCAGATTCAGCCCACCACCTGCACAGAACATTGAACCTTCACTCCTCTGAAGATAAATCCTTAGGATGGATGACACTACTTAAGAAACAGCCCACAAATCCTGTCAAGTTTCCATTGACACAGCATAGTAGAAAACTCAGAGTGATGTCGCTTCATACCTTTCCAATTTTAGGCCACATTAAAAAGAAGCAATGGAAATTCCACATACACATGGAAGCTGAACAATGCTCTACTAAATGATAACTTGATCAAGGAAGAAATAAAGAAAGAAATTTAAGACTTTTTAGAATTTAATGAAAATGAAGGCACAATATACCCAAACTTATGAGACACAATGAAAGTAGTGCTAAGAGGAAAACACATAGCTCTGAGTGCCTCCAAAAAGAAACTGGAGAGAACATATGCTAGCAGCTTAACAGCACACCTGAAGGCTCTAGGACAAAAAAGAAGCAAATTCACCCAACAGGAATAGACAACAGGAATTAATCAAACTCAGGGCTGAAATCAACAAAGTAGAAACAAAAAGAACTATACGAAGAATTAACCAAACCAGGAACTGGTTCTTTGAGAAAATCAAGATAGATAAACCCTTAGCCAGACTAACCAGAGAGCACAGAGACAGTATCCAAATTAATAAAATCAGAAATAAAAAGGGATATATAACAACAGAGACTGAGGAAATTCAAAAAAGCATCAGATACCACTACTAAAGCCTATACTCAACACAACTGGAAAATTTGGATGAAATGGACAATTTTCTAGACACATGCCAAATGCAAAAGTTAAATCAGGATCATGTAAACCATCTAAACAGTCCCATAGCCCCTAAAGAAATAGAAGCAGTCATTAAAAGTCTCACAACCAAAAAAGGCCCAGGACCAGATGGGTTTAGTGCAGAATTCTATCACCTTCAAAGAAGACCTAATACCAATACTCTTCAAACTATTCCACAAAATAGAAACAGAAGCAACACTACCCATTTTGTTCTATGAAGCCACAGTTACACTCATACCAAAACCTCATAAAAACCCAACAAAGAAAGACAACTTCAGATCAATTTCCCTTATGGATATTGATGCAAAAGTATTGAATAAAATTCTTGCAAACTGAATCCAAGAACACATCAAAAAAAATCATTCACCATGATCAAGTAGGGTTTATCCCAGGGATGCAGGGATGGTACAATATATGGAAATCTATCAATGTAATCCACTACATAAACAAACTCAAAGGAAAAAAACACATGATCATTTCATTAGATGTTGAAAAAGCATTTGAAAAAAATTCAATATCCCTTCATGTTAAAAGTCTTGGAAACATCAGGAATTCAAGGTTCATACTAGACATAGTAAAATCAGTATACAGCAAAACCAGTAGCCAACATCAAACTAAATGGAGAGAAACTTGAAGCAATCCCACTAAAATCAGGGACTAGACAAGGCTACGCTCTCTCCCTATCTATTCAATATTGTACTTGAAGTCCTAGCCAGAGCAATTAGACAACAAAAGGAGATCAAAGGGATACAAATTGAAAAGGAAGAAGTCAAAATATCACTATTTGCAGATGATATGACAGTATACCTACATGACCCCAAAAACTCTACCAGAGAATTCCTACAGCTGACAAACAACCTCAGCAAAGTGGCTGGATATAAAATGTAACACATTTTTAATTGGGATATTTATATTCTTGATATCTGGTTTTTTGTTTGCTTTATATATGTTATATATTAGCTCTATCAGATATGGAGTTGGAAAAATATGGGTCCATTCTGTAGGCTGCTGCTTTGTCCTCTCTATCAGAAATTAGCTTTTCAATTTCATGAAGTCCCATTTACTAATTACTCATCTTAGTACCTATACTAATAGTATTCTGTTCAGAAACTCTTTTCCTCAGTCAGTCAGTCAGTCAGTCAGTCAGTCAGTGAGTTCAAGGCTATTCCTCACTTTCTCTCCCACCAGTTTGAGTAAATCTGGTGTTTGGATCATGTGAAATTGAGTTTCACACCAGGTGATAAGTATGGATCTTTTGAATTATTCTACATGCAGTCATTCAGTTGGACCAGCACCATTTGTGAGGACACTGTCTTTACTCCAGCATGTATTTCTGGGTTCCTTATTAAAAAAAATTAGGTGTTTATGGCTGTGTGGATTTGTGTCTGGGTTTTCAATTCAACTACGTTAATGCACCTGTCTATCTCTTTGCCAGCGCTGGACTATCTCTATTACTATCGCTCTCTAGTACAATGTAAGGGTGGGGTGGTGACACCTCCAGCAGTTCTTTGAGTATTATGGAATTTTTTTTGCTATCCTGGGGCTTTTATTTTTCCATATGAAGCTGAAAATTGTTCTTTCAAGTACTGTAAAGAATTGCATTGGGATTTTATGGGAGTTGCATCAAATCTTTAGACTGCTTTAGGTGGGATTTCCTTTTTACTATATTAATTCTACTGATTGAAGAGCATGGGATATCTTCCTATCTTCTTACATCTTCAGTTTCTTCATTAGTGTCTGATAGCTTTTAGCATACAATCTTTCACTTGCTTGGTTAAAGTCACCTCATGATATGATATATTATGCTTTTTGAGGCTATTGTGAAAGATATTGTTTTACTGACTTCTATGTCAGATCTGTTCTGTTTCTAATGAGATGATCATGTGGTTTTTGTCTTTCAGTTTATCAACTATGTTCATCAGTTTACTACATATATTGAACTATCTCTGCATCTCTGAGATGAAGTCTACTTGATCATGATGATGACTTCTTTTGATGTATTCTTGTATTCGGTTTCCAATTATTTCACTGAGAATTTTTGCATCTATGTTCATAGGAAAATTGATCTGTGATTCTTTTCCTTTGTTAGATCTTTATGTGGTCTCAGTAACTGTGTCCTCATAAAATGAGTTGGGCAATATTCCTACTGTTTCTATTTTGTCGAATAATTTGATGAGTATTGTCATTCACTCTTTGAAAGTTTGGTAGAATTCTGTGCTAAAACAATCTAGCCCTTCAGTAGACTTTTTTAATCACTGCTTCTATTTCACTACAGCTATAGATCTGTTTAAATTGCTTACCAACCATGACTTAACCTTAGTAAATGGTATGTAACAAAATATCTATTTCTTTTAGATTTTCCAATTTGGTGGAATACAACTTTTTAAGTGTATCCTTGTGTTTGTCTGAGTTACCTCAGTGTCCCCTGTTATGCCTTCTCTTTTATCTCTCCTTTAATTAATTTGGATAATCTCTGTAGCTTTTATTTAATTTGGCTAAGGGTTGTCAATCTTTTTAATTTTCCTCAAAGAAGATTCTCTTTGTTTCATTAATTCTATGTATCATTTTATTTTCTTCTATTTGGCTTACTGCTTTTATCTTGTTGGTTTCTGCCCTGGGCTTGATCTTTCTTGTTATCTATTGCTTTCTGGTGTTATTTCTTCTTTGAGTCTTCAAGTTGCTGTCAAGTTATTGGTATGGCATATCTCCAATTTCTGTATGTAAGCACTTAGTGCTATGAACTAGTCTGTTAAAAATCCATCTTCATTGTGTCCATAAGTTGGGATATATTTTGTATTTGATTTTATTGAATTCCAGAAAGTTTTACATTTATTTCTTAATTTCTGCCTTGGCCCATTTTTCATTCCATAGTGAGTTATTCAGTTTCAATGATTTTGTAGGCTTTCGGTTGTTATTGTTGTTGTTGATATCCAGCCTTAATCTGTGGTGGTCGGATAAATCCAGGGTGTTATTTTGATTTTCTTGTATTGGTTGGAACTGTACGACCAATATGTGGTATATTTTGAAGGAAGTTCCAGGAAGTGGTGAGAAGAAGGTATATTCTTTTATGTTTGGGTGAAATATTCAATAAGTGTTAGGTCTATATTCATTTATACTACCCGTTAGCACCATCACTTCTCTGCTTAGTTTTTGTCTGGAGGCCTGTCTATTGATAAGATTGGGTCATTGTGTGAGAGTCTAGGTCAATATGTGATTTAAGCTGTAGCAGTGTTTCTTTTACAAACTTGGATGCCCTTGTGATTGGCACACAAATGTTAAGAACTTCCCTGTCCTCTTAGTGGCTTTTCCTTTGTTGAGTATGTAATATCCTGCCCTATCTCTTCTGATTAGTTTTGGCTAGAAGTCTATTTGGTCTGATATTGAAATTGCTGTTCCAGCTTGTTTCTTAGGTCTGTTTGCTTCAGTATGTTTCTAACCCTTTACCCTGAGGTGGTGTCTGTCCTTGAAGTTAAGATTGTTTCTTGGAAGCAGCTGAAGAATGATGGATCCTATTTTGGAATCTACTTGGTTAATCATTTTGTTTTTTAATTAGGAAATTAAGACCATTCATTTTGAGAGGTAGCAATGATCAATGATTGTTGATTTCTATTATTTTAATATGGTTGTTGGTGGTGGTGATGGTGGTGGTAGTGTGTGTGTGTGTGTGTGTGTGTGTGTGTGTGTGTGTGTGTGTGTTTTCCTTCTTTTGACTTGCCTGATCTGGGATTAGTTAGTCCCTGTGTTTTCCTAGTAGTAGTTAACTGCTTCAGGTTTCTTTCTAGCACTTTCTGTAAGGCTGAATCTGTAGATATATATTACTTAAATTTGACTTTATCATAGAATGTCTTATTTTCTTCATCGTCCAAAGGAGCTGCCACACTGATTTCCATAATGGCTGTATGAGTTTACATTCCCACCAGCAATGAATGAGTGTTGCTCTTACTTGACATCTTCACCAAAATGAACTGTCACTCATTTTATTGATCCTAGCCATTATGATGGGTGTAAGATGAAATCTCAATGTACTTTTGATTTACATTTCCCTGATAATGGCTAAGGATTTACATTAGCTAAGGATGAACATTTCTTTATTTCTCAGCAATTTGAGTTTCCTCTATTGAGAATTCTCTGTTTAGATCTGTACACTGTTTTTAATTCAGTTATTTTATTTTCTTGATGCATAGTTCCTAAGTGCTTTATATATTTTGGATATTAATCCCCTATCTTTCCCAATTCAGTAGGTGGCTGCTTTGTCTGAATGATTGTGTCCTTTGCTATGCAGAAGCTTCTCAATTTCACGGGGTCCCATTTATTAATGGTTTTCTGTTCCGAAATTATTTTCCTAAGTCATTGAATTCAAGGCAAATACCTACTATCTCTCCTATCAGATTCAGTAACTCTGGTTTTATGTTGAAGTCTTTGATCCATTTGGAGTTGAGTTTTGTGCAGAGTAATAAATATAAATCTATTTGAGTTCTTCTACCTGTTCTACAGGCAGCTATCCTGCTTGACCAACACCATTTATTGAAGACGCTGTCTTTATTCCAGTGTGCATATCTGGCTTCTTTATCAAAAATTAGGAGTCTATGGCCATGTGCATTTATGTCTGGGTCTTCAATGCAATTATATTGATCAATGTGTCTGTTTTTGTGCCAGCACCAGCCTGCTTTTATTACTATAACTTTGTATTACAATTTGAGGTCAGAAATGGTGAGCCTTCCAGCAGTTCTTTTAGTATTGTGGAAGTGGTTAGCTATCTTGAGTTTTGTTTTTCCATAGGAAGTTGAAAACTGTACTTTCAAGATCTGTAAAGAATTGTGTTCAAGTTTTATGGGAGTTCCATTGAATGTTTAGTTTGCTTTTGGTAGGATGACCATTTACACTACGTTAATCCATGAGAATGGGAGACCTTTCCATCCTCTGTTATTTTCTTCAACTTATTTATTCAAAGCTTTAAAGCTTTTATTATATAAGTCTTTCACTAACTTGGTAGAATTACCACAAGATAATTTACATTATTTGAGGTTATTATGAAAGGTGTTGTTTCCTTGATTTCCTTCTCAGGCCTTTTGTCATTTGTGTATAAGATGGTTACTGTTTTTGTTTATTTTTAGCTTTGAGTTAGTTTTGTATCCTGCTATTTTTCGGAGAGTGTTTATCAGCTATAGGAATTTCCTGAAGAATTTATTAGGTCATTTATGTATTCTATCATATCATGTGCAAATAAAGATACTTTGACTTCTTCCTTTCAACTTTATATCCCTTTGATCTCCTTCAGTTATTTTATAACTCTAGATAAACTTCAAGAACTATAGTGAATAGATATGGAGAAAGTAGACAACCTTGCCTTGCTCCTGATTTCAGTGGAATTACTTTGAGTTTCTCTCCATTAAATTAATGTTTGCTGTCATCTTTCTGGGAACTGTCCTTAACATATTGAGGCATGTCCCTTGTATTCCTAATCTCTCCAGGACTTCTTTCATGAAAGTGTGTTGGGTTTTTTCAAAGGCCTTTTCTGTGTCTTGAGATCATTATGTGGGGTTTTTTGTTTGTTTGTTTTCTCTTTCAGTTTGTTTATATGGTAGACTTTTTAAATCTTTTTATTGACTTACATATTTGTATCTCTTGGATTAAACCTACTTGATCATGGTGAATGATCTTTTTTATGTATTCTTATATTAGATTTTCAAGTATTTTCATGAAATTTCTATGTTCATAAGGGAAATTGGTCTATAATGCTCTTCCTTTGTTGGATGTTTATGTAGTTTGGATATCAGGGTAACTGTGGCCTTGTAAGATGAATTGGATAATATTTCTTCTGTTTTCATTTTGTGGATTAACTTTATGTGTATTGGCATTAATTCTTTGAAACTTTGATAAAATTCTGTACTAAAACCATCTGGCGTTGTCCCCCTCCCCTTTGAGGCAGGGAAGGGTATCTTTTAATGACTACTTTTATTTCATTAGGAATCGTAGGTTAGTTTAAATTGTTTATATGATCTTGATTAAACTTTAATGGGTGGTGTATTGAGAGAAAATTATCAATTACTTTTAGTTTTTCCAGTTCAGTGGAGTATAGGTTTTTAAAGTATATCCTTATGATTCTCTGGATTTCCTCCATGTCTGGTGTTATGATCCCCTTTTAGCTTCTGATTTTGTTAATTTGGACCCTTTTCCTCTGCAATTTGTTAATTTTGATAAAAGTTTGTCAAAGAACTAACTCTTTGTCTTATTGATTCTTTAGACTACTTTTGTTTGTTTGCTTGCTTATATTTTATTAATGACAGCTCTGAATGGATTATCTCTTGCCATCTACTTCCTTTGGAAGTGATATCTTCCTTTTGTTCTAGAGCTTTCAGGTGTGATGTTAAGTTGCTAGTATGAAATCTCTCCAATTTCTCTATATAGGCTCTTAGTTCTATGAACTTTCCTCTTAGAATAGCCTCTGTTGTGTCCCATAATTTGAGTATCCACTATAATTTAATTCTAGAAGGTATTTGATTTCGTTTTTAATCCTAACCCAGTTTTTATTCAGTAAAGAATTATTCAGTTTCCACAAGTTTGTAAGCTTTTGGTTGTCTGTTGCTGTTGATATCAAGCTTTAATCTATGGTGGTCTGATAAAATGTAGGGCATTATTTCAATTTTGAGATTTGCTTTGTATCAGAGTATATGGTCAGTTTTGGAGAATGTTCCATGAGGTGTTCAGAAGAAGGTGCATTCTTTTATGCTTGGGTGAAATGTTCTACAAAAATCTGTTAGGCCTTTTGTTTATAATATTATTTAGCTCCAGCATGTCTCTGTTTAATTTTTGTCTGGACAATCTCTCTGTTGGCTAGAGTGGATTATTGAAGTCTCCCAGCAACAGTGTATGAAGGTGAATATGTGATGTAAGCTGTAGTAGTGTTTCTTTTACAAGCTTGATTGCTCTCATGTTGAGAGCACAGATGTTAAGAATTTCAATGTCCTATTGGTAGACTTTTCCTTTGATGGATATGTAATATCCTCCACTATCTCTTCTGATTAATTTTCCATTTGGTCTATTTTGTCAGATATTAAAATGGCTATACCAGGGCTGGAGAGATGGCTCAGCCGGTAAGAGCACTGCTCTTCCGAAGGTTCTGACTTCAAATCCCAGCAGCTCACATCCACCAGTAATGAGATCTGACGCCCTCTTCTGGTGCGTCTGAAGTCAGCTCCAGTGTACTTACATATAATAATAAATAAATCTTTTTAAAAATGGTTATACAGCTTGTTTCTTAGGTCTATTTGCTTGGAATATATTTTGTTTTTGTTTTTGTCTTTGTTTTTCAAACACTTTACCCTGAGGTGATGTTAAGGTTTGTTTCCTAGATGTAACAAAAGGATGGATCCACATTCATTTGTTAGTCTGTATCTTTTTATTTGGACATTGAGACCCTTAATTTTGAGAGATATCAATGACCAATGCTTCTTGATTCCCATTTTTTTATTGTTATTAGTGGTGGTGGTGGTAGTAGTGGCTGTGTGTGTGTGGGGGGGGTTCCTTCTTTTGACTTTGCTGGTCTGGGATTATTTAGTTCCTGTATTTTCATGATTGTATTTAACCTCTTTAATTTGGAGTTTTCCTTTTTGCAACCTCTGTAGGGCTGAATTTGTAGGCAGATATTGCTTACATTTTGTTCTATCATGGAACATCTTATTTTCCCTATCTGTGAGATTGAGGGTTTTGCTGGGTATCACAGTCTAGCCTGGCATCCGTGGTCTCTTAGAGTCTGCAGCACATGTGTTCAGACCCTTCTGACTTTGAGAATCTTCATAGAGAAGTCTAGTGTAATTCTAATAGGCTGGCCTTTCTATGTTACTTTGTCTTTTTCCTTTGCAGTTTTTAATATTCTATGCTCTACATGTGTGGTATTTTGATTATTATGTGCTCAGGGGACTATTTAGTGTTTTGTATATTTCTTGTACCCTGATAGTCACCTTCTTCTTTAGATTAGAAAAATTTTCTTCTGTGATTTTTTTGGAAAATATTTTCTATGCATTTGACCTGGGTTTCTTCTCCTTCATCTATTCCTATTATTTATAGATTTGGTCTATGGATATGGTATATTTGTTCTATTGTGTCAGAAAATTTTAGATTTAACATTTTCTTTGACCAAGGTCTCCATTTCCTCTATCTTGTCTACAATACCATTTCCTCTATCTTGTCTTCAATACCAATTCTCTCTTCCATCTCTTATATTCTGCTGGTGAAACTTACTTCTGAGCTCCCTGTTTGTGTTCCTAATATTTTTCCTTTCCAGATTCCCTTAGTTTGAGTTTTCTATGAAGAGACAAAAAGAATGAGGATCTGAATTGGAGAGGAGGTGGGGAAGAACTGGAAGGAGTTGGGTGGGTGTACTGGCTAATTTTGTGTGTCAACTTGACACAGGCTGCAGTTATCACAGAGAAGGGAGCTTCAGTTGGAGAAATGCCTCCATGAGACCCAGCTGTGGGGCACTTTCTCAATTAGTGATCAAAGGGGTGGTGCCATCCCTGGGCTGGAAGTCTTGGGTTCTATAAGAGAGCAGGCTGAGCAAGCCAGGGGAAGCAAGCCAGTAAACATCCCTCCATGGCCTCTGCATCAGCTCCTGCTTCCTGACCTGCTTGAGTTCCAGTCCTGACTTCCTTGTGATAAACAGCAATGTGGAAGTAAGCCAAATAAACCCTTTCCTCCCCAACTTGCTTCTTGGTCATGATGTTTGTGCAGGAATAGAAACCCTGACTAAGACAGTGAGGCAAGCCATAATCAGAATATACAGTATGAAAAAAATCTATTTTCAATAAAAGAAAAAAGAACTCTAAATTCAATAATAATAGCAACTTTAAAATCTAGCTTTAAAATGAGACAAAAATTTGGACCCTTCATGAAAGGTAATATAAGATGGTAAATGAATCTGAAAAGTCATTCCATTTTATATGCTATTATAAAAATAAAAATTAAACCACAATGAAACTCAACTACAACAATTGCAGTGTCTAACAACTATACAATTATGCTGTCTAACATGGAAGAGACTGATTTTGTCAAGGCTTGACAAGAAGCATGTGGCTCATCTGGCTCTGTTGGAAGAGTAAAATTCTTCAAGCACTGGCAGTGGAGGGGGGAACAGATTTAAAAAATAATAAAGTTAGAGTTGCATTTACCTTATGACTTGGTGATATATATATATATTCACTCAAAAGGAATAAAAAAAAAAAAAGTATGGCCACACAAAGAGTTAAATGTCATTTCCCAGAGCAGATTTAGTCATAAGTTCCAAAAGCTAAAAACAACTAAATGTGATAAATGGGAAAGAAAAAAATCATGAATCTTTTTTTTTTATTTTAAAGGAACAAACCAGTGGTAGACTAGCAAAGTAGATGAACAAAATAAAAATATCAAACAAAGGATTTATCTTTTTTAAAGTATTTATCTTCTTTTTTTCTGAAGAATTTCTAAAACTAAAAGACACTCACTTAGGGTGTGTAGAAACATGGGCAGATCTCTGGTGGGTAGTAAAAACAGGAGACAGCCAAAGGGATTTTATACATAATAGAAATGCTCAGTATCTTCACTGAGGTGGTGGTAGTTATCTGACTCTAGATAAATATCACTATCCCCAATTATTCATGTAACATAAGTGAATTTTATTGCACAAAAATTCTGCTCCAGTTAGATATTTCAATTGCAGTGAAACACATAATATAAAATACATTATTAAATGTACAGCTCACTGGCTTCTGATACGTTCTTGACAATTGTTTACCACCAATGATACTTACTTCCAAAATGTTTTTTTATCTCACTAAGAAAAACTCTATGCTCATTAAATATTATTTTGTATTTCCCATCCTGCATACAGACCCCAGCAAACACCTACCTGCTTCTTTATGGGTTGGCTGACTCTGAGTATTTTATGAAAATGAAACCATATTCTATGTCACTTCCATGTTGGCTTTTCACCTTGTGTGATTTCACGGTCAGCACACTATAGGGCACATCAGTAACTTATTCCATTTTACTGTGAAATAATATCCTATGGAATAGATACACCACAAAGCATTTAGCCATTCATATAAGTATGAAATTTGGATTCTTTCCACATTTCTGGTCATTATGAACAGCAATGCTACAAGTAAATGTACATTTAGTCTTAAAAGACCTGTTTTTACTTCTCTGGCATCTGTATCCGGGGTGGGATTGTTCAGCCATCTTGGTAAACGTGCTTGCCTTCTTGAGGAACCACCAGCCTACTCCCCAGTATCCTCCATATACAAAGTGTATTTTAGTACCATCAATAGATGACATTGAGGTTTCCTGAAAGCTCTGTCAATCTTTCTTTCCCACTGTTTTAATGATACAGTTCCAGCTTGTGTTCACATGCTGCCTCACTGTCGTTTTGCAGTTTCCATAGTGACCAAGCATCATGTCAGGTACTTATTAATATATGCATGTTTTCTTTGGAGCAGTATGTACAGCTGGCAAATATTTTCTCCCAGCTTCTGTGGACTTTTCGTTTTCTTGATTTTTGGTGAAGTACATGTTTATTTTTCTTTATTCGTTCAAGTTTCAGGTGTCATGCCCTAAGAAACCACTGCCAAACCCAAAGTCATGAATTTAAAGGAAGTCATCACTTTGTTGTTTTAATCCCTGCTCTGTGTGTGTGTGCTATGTGCATACATATGTTCATGTGTATGTGTTCACAGAGGCCAAAGGCTAATGTCTGGTGTTTATTTTTTGAGACTAGATCTTTCACTGAACCTGGAGCTTGGCTGGCTGGGGATCTGCCTGTCTAGGGATCATTCTTACCCCCTAGGCCAGGCTTTTTGTATGAATGCTGAGGATCTGAATACAGGTCTTTATGCTTGCATGGTAAACATTTTACCCACTGTGATATCCTCGCAGGCCCCAATTTGAATAATTATTTGTATGTAGTATTGAGCATGCATACAATTTCATTTTGCACATCGATATCAGGTTGTTCAGGAGCCAATTTTGAAATAACAATTCATCCTTCACTGAAGAGTCTTGATATCATTGTCAAAAGTCAATTATCCATAGATGTATGATTTTAATCCTATTTGTCTATATGGCTATCCTTATACCAACCCTGCACTGTTTTCATCTCTTTGCAATACGTTTTGAAGGCAGGAAATGTGAGTCTTCCAATTTTATTCTTTGGCAATGTTTCCTTGAAATTAATTTTGAGGATTGTCTAGTCCATTTTAACGGGTAAAAACTGTTGACATTTGATATGGAACACATTTAGTCTATGCATCACCTTGAGTAATACTATATTTTAACACTGTTAAGTTTCTCCATCCATGAACATGGTATGCCTTTTCATTTATTTAGTTTTGTTTCCAGTAATGCTTTGTAATTTTCAAATGCTACTCATCTCTATGATTAAATTTATTCCTAAGTATTTTATTCTTCTGAGTGGTACAAATAAAATTTTTGCTTGTGCCAGTGGTAAAGCTTGGTGAGTAAAGGCACTTGCCTCCAAGCTAGAGAACCTAATCTAGATCTTCAAGAACCAACTCCCACATTACAGCATGTTTTTGCCCCCCTCTCCCCACACACAATAAATAAATGTAATAACATTTTCTTTAAAATGTTTTACTTCATTTTAACTTGTTTATTGCTGTTACATATGAGTTGCCAACACCTTGTGTGTTGAGCACATATCCTACAGCTTTGGAAAGGATATATTATGTGGAATAGTTGACTAATACTTCTGCCAAGACAGGGTAAGCAGTTCTTCATAATTCTGCTTTACAAAGCTTGTCTGGTTATCCTTACAATTTGAATGAATGTTCAGATTCATAATTTTCTACTTCTTATGTGTATAATCATGTCATTCCCAAATTTTGGTAGTTCTTTTCTTCTCTCCGAATTTGGATATCTTTATTTCTTTGCTTGCTAATCAGTCTTTTGTAAAGCTTCCAGTACAATTATAAACAGTACTGAGAAATGTGGAATTCTTGTCTTACTCCTGATACTTGAGTGTTGTATATTGAAGATATGTTGTCATTTTAAGGGATAATTTACAAATGTTGTAGCTTTGGACAAGTGGAAACAAGAGAGTTTAGATTCAGGTATTTCTATCTTTCCTTTCCTCTTTTCTGTTCTTCCTTCTTAGGTAAAGGAAAGGGGGTGGAAGAAAAAGAAGAGGATATAGTAATATCATACAAATTAGAGAAATAGACAAATAGTGATAGATTATCAAATTTACTCTTAAAGAAAACATTGTATAGCCATATTTTGGTAGAAATATAATTAATTTATAATTACATAAATTATATTATAAATTAAATATAATTATATTATAATTAATTAATTTATAATTAATGCTAGTTGAACTTTTAATTTTATGTTGGTACAGAATTTATAGATTGATGCAGATTTACGATTTTCATTGGTGTAAAAATTTCTCATATCAATAAAAAATTGAAATTAATATTGTTATTCTTTGATAGGCATTGTGCCTATGCAACTCATCTAAGAATACAAGGCTTAGGCTCAGTCCTTCTAATAACTGCCATTACAAGCTGTTTAGCATGGCTAAGTAACACAAGTTAAGGGCCAGATAGTAAACTCATGGTTATATTAGATTCTGATTCAATTATAATAAAGTGTTTTTAATTTACTCAAATGGAAATGGCTAACAATAATTAAGGTGTAACAATTCAGATATACTTTGCATAGATAGATAGTCTTCAAAACTATCAGAAGTCCACAGAATACCACATTTAATGCTATTTTATTATTAAAGATCATTTGATCAGAGACATATCTGTTCCTGACAGTACCCTCTTCTTGGTTCAAAGAAGAAAATGAACATCAATGGAGCTGCTCCTGTTGTAGCAAAATAGCCACTGGGCAAGAATTGCCTCAATTCACCTACAGACAAAAATACTGTTCAGAGAAAGGACATACTGTGTGGAATAGTTGACTAATAGTTCTGTCAAGACAGGGTAAGCAGTCCTTCATAATTCTGCTTTACAAAGCTGTGTCAGATGATCCTGGGCCAGAAGACTGAAGACTGATTCTCCACCGTTTTGAGGAATGGAGGATTGTTTAGGTAGTCAGCTATCTCTACAAATTGGTTAAGTTTTGGAAGATATCTTTTGTCCTTCTTATATCTTCAAGTAATACTTAAGTCATTCTTAGACTTCTGATGTAGTTGAAAACTGGTTATAGTCTCATAGTCACCTCAAGTTGTTTAACATTGAAAGTAATGATATAGATTGGAGAGGATGGTTTTCAGATAATACAAGCTAAAACCAGAACATAATTCAAGTATAGAATTGCAAGCTTTTAAAGTTAGGATAGATGGTAGAGTGCTTTATTTAAATTGACAATTATGATGGACTATGTGTTAAGTGTATCTTATACTTTATAATTTTCATAATTTTTATGGTTGTACTCAATTTATATCTGAAAGAAAAGAGCCTTTTAATTAGACAAAAAGAGAGAAATGTTGTGGGTTGTCCTGGTGCTGTTTGTATTCTGGTGTTAATTCTGCTTCCACAAGAGGGGTTGCTCTGGAATGGATGACGTATTCAGGTGATTTTATGTGAACCTTCTCCTCACTTTAACTGATCAGATGAAAGCTCGAGCCTGTGATTGGTCAGTGGAAGGGAAATGTAGGGCCAGATGTTTTAGAGAGTGGGACAAGAGTAAGGAATGGAAAAGGAAGAAAATGGAGGAAGAAGAGGTGGAAGGAAGATGGAGCAGAACCACATGGCCTGGAGAAGCTGCAAGTAGCAAGGGATCTCACAGCTGGGGAATAGATTAGTGTAGTGTTAAATCTGCCCAATCTAGGCATGCAGCTTATAAATATGATAACTGAGTTGTGTGTTTTTGCATGGGTGTATTGGGGTTGGAGATTTACTACAATACTTGAGAGCTATGCTTCAGGGTTTTTGCGCAGGATGTGAGTTATGAGTTTTACAAGTGTCCTTCATCGTGTAAAGAAAACTGCTTCTGTTTCTAGCTGCCAGAGTACTTTCATCATGAAGGGGATTGGATTATATCAATTGTTTGCTGTTTATTTTTGAACAGTTGGGATGATTTTGGAGTTGTTCTTCTGTGGTCTGTCATTATGATGCATTAAATTTGATTTTCTTATGTTGGTCCATCTACATGTTTCTGAGGTAAATCCTTCTTTCCTATGTAATATAATTTATTTAATTTTGTATGTTTTTTTTAAAATTGGCTGTTCTTTTGTTACTGAGTTTTGGCTTTAGTTTAATGATTTCAGTCTCTAGTTTTATTTTTCTATGGTGTCTTTCCTGACATTGGTACCAGGATAATGTTGCCCACATAGGATGTTACATCTTTCCAATTCTACTTTTTGGGAAAAGATGATTGGTAATAGTATCAATTTTCTTTTAGAGTTTGGTAGAACTCACTGATGAGGCCATCTGATTCTAGATATTTTTAAGCTGAGAAATGAAGATTACTAATTCAGTCTAATTTTTAATTTTTTTCTGAATCATGTATTTGGTAGAATACATGTCTAAAAATTCGTCCATTTCATCAAGGTTACCTACTTTGATACCCTACAATTTCACTCACAATTCTTTTTGTTTGTTTGGTTAGTTGGTTGGTTAGGTTTTTTGGTTTTGGGGGTTTTTTGTTTTGTTTTGTTTTGTTTTGTTTTTCAAGACAGGGTTTCTCTGTGTAGCCCTGGCTGTCCTGGAACTCACTCTGTAGACCAGGCTGACCTCTGCCTCCCAAGTGCTGGGTTTAAAGGCATGTGCTACCACTGCCCAGCTCACTCACAATTCTTCTGTCTATAAAGATCAGCATGGCTCAGTATGGCCCAGTGATATATAAGTGTCACAAAAGAAGTATTTCAGCAAAGAAGTGTGTGATTATGTCAGCAAGGCTTGGGGGCAGGCTATGCATCTGCCATTTTATAGCTGTGATTTCATTAAGTTAACTTCAGAGCACTAATTCCCAAACTCACAATGGTAAATATGGAACACAGCATGAAGCTACAGATGTGATGCCGGTCAGCACACAGCAAGAACTTAATCAGATGAGCACCCTCCCTGGCTCTGTGCCCCTCAGACAACAGGGGGCAAGTCACAGTTTCCAGGAGCTTGTTAGAATGTAGAGTCCCTACCCAGCCCAGAACCACAGCAGAGTCTAAATCTAGTTTTTAACAGAAATCTGGTGAAATAGACATATGGGACACACATGTGCCTGTACTGGGACAGAGAGGAAAGGTTATCAGGATTAAGCATGCAGGAACAGGACAGGCAAAGGACAGTACAGGGCATGGCAGAGGCTGGTCCCTTTGTGCTAGATACGCCCCATGGGCTTTCTGCATGATTTGGCACATACCTAAGGTTCTATACTCCCACCTTGCACTGCTCCTTCTGAGGAGGTGATATTAGGAGGACATCAACGCTAGCACAGTCTTTTCCATGTCCTTGAACATACTCCATTCTTTTTCAAGCCCACTGGATAAAGTTGGGGCCATGGTGGATGGACTTAAGATGTTCTCCAGCATTATTAGTTCTCTGAAGACTCTGCAGATCTACTCAGAACACTTATTAAGTGCATGACAACCCAGCCTACATCCTGTGCTATCTGTGGCCTGAGCCCAAGCCCAGCGTCCTCCAGCCCAACACTCACATAGTCTGACATCTGACTTCTCACAGTCCACTGAGGCCTGTGATTATAAGCACCTGGAACCAGGTAGGCCATGACATAGGTGCTGGAACCCCAGGCCCAAGAAATGACAACTACAGATAACTGAATACCAACCTAGGCAAGAGTTATTACTCATGTCTGGATACACTTCCCACTCAGCACCTACACAGTCTCCACATACACTCTTACCTCTTACCCCAACAGCTGAGTTTAATTCATTTTCACTCAGTCACACAGTCATGTACAGCTCACACCATCACAAACTCAGACACATTTGCACACGTGTGTGCATACACACACACACACACACACACACACCTACACACAATCAGAAGTCAAACTTGGGCTGCCATAATGGCTCAAGTAAAGGTGCTTGTTGCCAAGGATGATGACTAGAATTGGATTCCAGGGCTCCACATGGTGGATATAGAAAACAGACTCCATTACATTGTCTTCTGACCTTCGCACAAACATTGTGGTATGCACAATGCACACACACTCACACTAAACAAAAATTTTAAAGCCAGGCTTTCTCTGGTAGGGTGCATAGATGCCTTTTTTCCTTTTCCCATGATAGCTATCCAATACTGACATCATATGTGTTCTTTTAAATAGCAACAAATATAAGGGCCTTGCAGGTATGAGTTATCTTGCAGATTTTGAGGCACGAGGTTACCCTAGGTTATCTGCTGGTCCCTAACTGTAGTCACACATGAACTTGTATAAAGAAGGCTGAGGGAAATTTGACAAAAAATAAGATAGGCAGCAAGATGAGCCAAGTTAAAATGATACAGCTACGTGCCAAAGAATGCTTGAAGCTCTAGAAGCTGGGAGAGTGGGAAACAGGAGAGCTATGGGGAAGAATGGGCATTTCCTGAACTTTAACTTCTATCCCTTCCATTCCCTAGTTTGTTAGCTTAATGCCAATGCTGAGAACATCATATAAAATGACAGACTGAGAACAAAGTAGCAGTGAATTAGATGGAGCCAGGGAACCTCAGATTCTCCATTAGTCTGTCCAGTAGAAACACAGGGGCCTTGGATCAGTTCCCTGTATATACACTATTGTGTTCAAAACTGTTGTAGACTGTGAAGTGTTAGAGCCAGAGACATTGCAAATATCTGCTCTTGTAATCAACTGAATATTGCAAAGTATGAGGGGAAGCTGCTGGTTGTCAAGCATGTGCTAAATGCTGGCTATTTCCATTATTACTGAATTAACAGAGTTCAGCTTCAATACTTTTACAGTTGGTGATTATTATATATGCTACTACCATTTATTGTTTAATTGTTTGACGATATTGCTTCATTCATCAAAAAAAAAAATTGTATTGAGTACTCATCATGTGCCAGGCACTAGAAAGGTAAAGGTGAGCAAAACACAGCCCTCACACCAAGTTCCTTACAGCAGTAGAGAATTACAAACCTGGACAGTTTTGGGTCCTCCTTGTTCATCTGCTTCAACTCAAGCATAGATGAATATTTAAAAGCTTACCTGCAACAAGGTGGTGGAGCTAGACTGTCAGGCAGGGGAAGACAAAGTCTCTGCTCTAAAGCATCACAATTCCTTCACAACCCATTTCATTTGTCTACTTTCTATGTCTTCCACTAGGTGGAAGCCCTGGTTGCTTTTGTGACACATATACAACCAGAGCTTGTGGTGTAACTGACTAATAGAACACTTTTATACCGTGTGTGAGGCCATGCAATCAAGAGAATTTGGTTGAAGAAATGAATTATTAAATAAAGCCAAAGATAATAGTGCAAAAAAATTTATCCTGGCCAAAGGGATGGCTCAGTGTGTAAAAAAAATCACTTGCCACATAAGCTTGATGACCTTGGATCCACAGTGAAAGATAGTCAAGTCCCCACCATTGTCTCTGACCCCCACACTTATACTGTCGCATGAGTGTACCTGCACTCCCACACATATCACATAGACACACACACATGAACACATACACACAAATAAGTAAGATTTAAAAATTGTCTGCAGTTGTATATGCAGAGATATATTTAGGAAGTAGAGTCACCATCTTATGCAGACTCATCTCTGTGGATACAGGATGGAGTCCATGGAGGTGTGGAATTGCAGTTAAGAATGAACCTTATTAGAGAAGTGCAGGTTGTGTGCACACCCTAACCAAACCAACCTTTGGTTTCCTGTTTTGGGTGGAAGGCATGAGACATGGCTAGAATTTTCATCCATACTGCCCCAGCACTCCATCCTTGTTGCTGAATTTAATCTGAAGCAGAAATCTCATTGATACTCATGCAGAATATAGAAATATATAGAAGTCACAGTTCCCAGCAGATTGAGGGACTAGTAGGCATTCTGGATATCATGTGGTATCAGGGGAGTGTACCACCATCTGCCTTTTCTGCCAAGAAAAGCAGGGTATGGGATCATAAAGGGGAAAAAAGACAGTGAGTGGGTTTCAAAAATCACTTAGTAGTCATTTTAGGAGTTAGCATGGAGAGCACATGGGATGAGAGCAAGTGAAGACACCATCACTTTCAATAACCCATTGGAAAAGGTCCATTCCCAAATGCCCTTCATCTTTGTTGCTGTTTGTTGAAGGTTCGCAGAGCTGACTAAGAATGTTTTATGCTAATTGGCTTTATCTGACATCCCTTTATCATCTGAAATTAATAGACAGCCTAGTAGATACAAGGTTAATGGAACATCTTTTCCACCTCAGATTTGCAACTTGGCATTTTCGCCAAAACACCACTTTCATCTTTATATAAGTGGTCGTGTCTATAATGACTTTTACGAAAGGCACACTGTCTAATCCCATCAACCTGTCCATGAAGCACTATAGAGGGAAATCGTTCCCTGTCATTGGAGAAGATGCTCTGATCTTGAATGTCCTGGTATGCGCCTGAATGCCCAACAAATTTGACATTCTCTTAGTGTGGCGTGGGAGGCAGCAACAGCAGCCTGGTGCACCAGCAGCTAGCCTCATGATACACTCGACTTCTTCAGCCGACTGCAATGATACCATCCCAGCCAGGAAAGCATCCTGAGGAGTAGGAAGCACGCATGATCCCAGGGTCCAAAGACGATAGAGTCCTCCCTCCTCCTTCTGCTCCTTCTTTCCAAGCAAGGAGGTTGAGGTGACTCCTGGAAAGGAATCATGGCTTCTGGCTGAAGATTGGCTTTCTCTGGACCTCTGAATCTCTTTGAGAGACAACAAATTGCTGGGAAGATGAAGGAGATGAAGGAGATGAAGGAGATAAAGGAGATGAGAAGATGTTGTTTGGGCCTCCAAGGAAAAGAATCTAGAGCATCAGCAGGTTTATTGCCGTATATCCAGCTTGGGTCACAAGAGGTCTGAGAGGGAGGTAGGGAGCAGAGTCTGTAAGTTAACCCTCCATGATTTCTGCTCTCAGAGCCCCAGAGGACTTTTGAATTTTGGAATCTTACTGGTACTGCACCAGTGTTTAACACATACAAAAAGGACATAAAGAGAAAATAAAATCAAATTTAATACATATTGTGTGTACATTTTTCATCTCCTCCCCAATACCCCATTTCACTAGTAATTACTATGCCAAAGCTTTTTACCACAACATGCTCCCTTTTGCTGCAAGCAGGTTGCTTTGCATATTTCTAGATCTTATTTATATTTATATATCATGTGCTCCAGCATCAGATGTAAATAGAAACAAATATATGCAGCAGGAAGCAATGAGATGACAGAGGTTTTAACAATAACCACAAGTGGATTTCTACTGTCACATAAATCAACATGAAGGTGGGCTAGCATGGCCCTCATGATGGTACCTGATTTTCTAGGCTCATGGCTTCCATTTTCAAACTCACCTTCTAGTCTAAAGTTGGCTGTCAGGTTTCAACCATTGTGAGGTCATTCTCATCTCTAAGAAGAAAACAAAAGGTTAGGGGATAATTCGTTAGTCAGATCTCCTCTTCCATTATGGGTGTCGGGTTTTGAACTCAGCTCTTCAAGCTTATGGAACAAGTGCTTTTACACACTGAACGTATGGTGGGCACTGTAGCTGTCTTAGTTACTTTTCTATTGATGTGCCAAGACACCGTGACGAAGGCAACTTATAGAAGAAAAAGATGATTTGGGGCTTATAGTTCCAGAGGGTTAAAATTCATGACCATGACAGGGATCATGACTGCAAGCAGGCACACATGGAACTAGAGCAGGAGCTGAGAGATAACATGTTGAGATGACAACCATGAAGCAGAGAGAGCTGCTGAGACTAGCTTGGACTTTTGAAACCTCAAAGCCCATGCCCAATGACAAATCTCCTCCAACAAGGCCACACTTCCCAATCCTTCCCAAACAGTTCTATCAGCTGAGCACCAAACCTTTAAATATATGAGTCTATGGGAGCCATTCTCATTCAAAAGCAACACGCTACCTCTGGTTTAAGTTTTCATGGCTGTGTGCTATTTTGCTGTGTGCCTGTCTATTTTACACCGTAATTACCAAGCCTCCTGGCTTAGTTTTGCCTTTTAGAATGGCTAAGAGGAAGAGTTTGCAAAAATGGTGCTGTAAGCATTCTTCTCTCTCTCTCCTGATTTGCATATATGTGCAGTTATAAAGAAATGGAAATGCTGGTACACACCTCTCAGCTTCCCCAGGCATTACAAACTCCAGGTGACAAACTCTAGGTCTCCTCACAGTGGACAGCAGCCTCTGTTCCTTAACAGAGCTTGGTATTTGTAGGCTTTTTAGACTTTTGTCTTTGATGAGCCTAGAATTATGGCTTTTGCATTTCCCTGGTCTCTAGTGAAGCTCAGCATCATCTACACTTCCTCTTCCACAGACTTCTTCTATCTTCTATCTTCTATCTTCTCTAAATTGGATTCCCTTTATTTTCTTTTTGATTCCTTCTATAACCTATGTGGCTATCTTTTATGTTGACTAGTGGCCACTGAGGTCAGAGTGGGCCTCATGTGCAGACATATATGCAAGCAAAACATACACAGACATAGAATAAACAAATTTAAGTTTTACAAATCGACTTTTGATTTTTAACCTATCTATAAATGCACTTCATTTATTATGTGACATAAAGTTATGATTTTACACACCTTTGTTGGGAGGTTGACTAACCATTTACCTCAGTACCATTTACCAAATGGTGTTATATTCCCAGTGTTCTGAAATGTCAGCTGTTAAACATCATTTCCAGATGTGCCTTGTTTTGTTTCCTGGCCTTTTTACTGCTTCCCTTTCTTGCTCACCTCACATTTCTGTCAATACTACACTGTCCTAATTACAATAGCCTTGCAGCACGTCTTAGAGTCTGAGTGGTGTGAACCAGATAATAATCTAGGGAATCCAGGAAATGGAACAAATGCACTAGTGCTTTTCCACCTTTCCATATGCCTGATCTTTAATATTTTTATTCCCGATATTTTGAATTGCACCACTTATTCAACAGTATTCTTATTTTCCTATGCCTTTGAACTTTATTGGCATAAACAGTTCACTTACCTGTGGTGAGTAGGAGCAGAGCAATGCTGTGGTAGACAGAGCACAGTGATGCTGTGGTAGACAGAGCACA
>JADRCD010207796.1:14835-34766 GCA_019843815.1 Montemys delectorum | reverse complement strand
AGCACAGTGATGCTGTGGTAGACAGAGCACAGTGATGCTGTGGTAGATAGAGCACAGTGATGCTGTGGTAGATAGAGCACAGTGATGCTGTGGTAGGCAGAGCACAGTGATGCTGTAGTAGACAAAGCACAGTGATGCTATGGTAGATAGGAGCAGAGTGATGCTCATACCAAAGATTCCATTTTCCCATTCCCAAATGAAGCCCCTTCTGTATATTCTGGCCAATGGGAATGTGAACCCTGTGGCTTCTGTAGTTTAACTACACAATTTCATAAAGATGAGAACATGTCTTCCAGTATTTTCTCATTCCAGACATGTTCAAGTGTGTTAAATTACAAAATACAAACTAATTTAAGAATACAAATAGTTAATTTGCATGTATCCTACTTAATTGTCAGTTTGGAAAGTAATATAGAACATTTTCTAGTATAGCTACAATAATATATATGCTTTCTTAAGTAGTGATTCTTGATATTCCTCCATTTGATACCAAGTGTTTATGTTACCAAACTTTGAATCTGAAACATTAAGAGAAGAGATGCTAGGAGACTTCCAGGGCTCAAGGATAAATGATGACACAGCTTCTATCTGCCTCTTAGGGTGTTCACCCTTAGAAGCTACCCAACATGCTAAGAGTATAGGGACCTTAAGTAGATGGTCCATTCCTGAACCCCAGAAAAGATTTCACTGATTCTTAGCATTGACTGTGGGACATCTGTCTTAGTCAGATGTTTCTATTCCTATACAAGCATCATGACCAAGAAGCAAATTAGGGAGAAAAGGGTTTATTCAGCTTATACTTCCAAATTGCTGTTCATCACCAGAGGTCGTCAGGACTGGAACTCAAGCAGGTCAGGATACAGGAG
Organism: Montemys delectorum; assembly: GCA_019843815.1. Classification (NCBI taxonomy): domain Eukaryota; kingdom Metazoa; phylum Chordata; class Mammalia; order Rodentia; family Muridae; genus Montemys; species Montemys delectorum. The sequence goes on along the minus strand of JADRCD010207796.1, from coordinate 33,900 downwards.
CTGATGCAGATGTCATGGAGGGATGTTCCTTAGGGCTTGCTTCCCCTGCTTGCTCAGGTTACTTTCTTATAGAACCCAAGACTACCAGCCCAGGGATGGCACCACTCACAATGGGCCCTCCCCGATTGATCACTAATTGAGAAAATACCTTACAGCTGGATGTCTTGGAGGCATTTCCTCACCTAAAGCTCCTTTCTCTGTGATAACTCCAGCTTGTGTCACATTGACACACAAAGCCAGCCAGTACAGACATCTGAGTGGACAGCCTTCAGCGGACCTCTCCTCAGCTGTTGGATCACTCCATCGTGGCTCCAGAAAATCAAGTATGTCCTCAGTACCCTTTCTGCATCTGGTCCGTAGAATGTGTGTTAAAAAATGTTTCATTGTGTAGTGACAGATAAGTAGAAAATAAGCTTTGTTGCTTTATAAATTATCATATCATAATATAACATAGAAAAACATGACCCAACACAGCTAACACTTACTAGGCCTTGCAACATGTAACTAATTTATAGAACTCTTTCAGTTAACCCTGAAAATGACCCCAGTAGATACTGTTTAGTACAATTTCACAGAGTGAACTGGACCATAAAGATGAAGGTGCAGCTTCACAGAGCATAAATATTCTATGTTTTTCATAATTAGTACTGAATAACATACATGTATGGATTTTCCATACACTGTGTGCTAATATTAAACAGGAATTTAGGAAAACAGGGAAAAGACAGAGAAAAATCTAGAATTGTGGCTTTTATCTATATAGAAATGAAAGAGGAACATTTGATGCAGAATTTCTTGTTAGTCTTTGACAACGAGTTCATAGATTAGCAAGATCTGGGTGTTGAGCTGTGGGATGGTACGCAGTAATAGTGTCTAGGAGGAGACCAGGTCTCTGCGTGCTGTCATGAGCTACTGCCAGAGGACCGAAGGACAGCAAGTGTGTCTCAGTGGGTTCTGGTGTCCACAGGAAACATAAGGAGTCTCCAGATAATCACCATATAAGCACTATACATTTGGTATTGTGAAGTAGATAGAGAACCATCGGTACTTCCTTTTTTTATTTAGAAAGAATTAAGATTTGTGGGTAAGTTCTGTTATTCACTTAGTCACTTTGTACACCTGCTATGCACAGTGAGTTTTACTGAGCTAGGTTTAAGGGTTACATTGTTGAAGAGAACAAGGACACATGCTCTACTATGTTCATATCAGCCTTATTTATAATAGCTGGAAAAACCTGGCTGACCTTAAACAGAGGAATGGATACAGAAAATGTGGTACATTTACACAATAGAGTACTACTCAGCTATTAAAAACAATAACTTCATGAAATTCTTAGGCAAATGGATGGACATAGAAAATCTCATCCTGAGTGAGGTAACCCAATCACAAAAGTACACACATGGTATGCACTCTCTGATAAGTGGATATTAGCCCAAAAGCTCAGAATACCCAAGATACAATTCATAGAGCACATGAAGCTCAAGAAGAAGGAAGACTAAAGTGTGGATGCTGTATTCCTTCTTAGAAGGGGGAACAAAATACTCATGGGAGCAAATACAGAGACAAAGTGTGGAACAGAGACTGAAGGAAGGGCCATCCAGAGACTGCCCCACCTGGGCATCCATCCCATATACAGTCACCAAAGGCAAACACTATTGTGGATGCCAACAAGTGCTTGCTGACAGAAGCCTGACATAGCTGACTCCTGAGAGGCTGTGCCATAGCCTGACAAATACAGAAGTGGATTCTGGCAGCTAACCATTGGACTGAGAATGGGTGTCCCCAATCAAGGAACTAGAGAAAGGACTGAAGGAGCTGAAGGGGTTTGGAACTCCATAGGAAGAACAACAATATCAAACAACCAGAACCCCCAGAGCTCCCAGGAACTAAACCACCAACCAAGGATACACATGGAGGGACCCATGGCTCCAGCCACATATATAGCAGAGGATGGCCTTGTTGGGCATTAATGGGAGGATAGGCCCTTGGTCCTGAGAAGGCATACCCCATTGTAGGGGAATGTGAGGGCAGGGAGGCAGGAGTGTGTGGATGGGTGCGTGGGTTGGAGAACACACTCATAGAAGCAAGGGGAGGGGTGGATGAGAGAGGTGAAATCAGGAGGTGAAATCATTTGAAATGTAAATAAAGGAAATATCCAATAAAAAAAGTAGAGAAGAAAAACAAAAAACAAACAAAAAACCAAATAATAGCAGGCTGAGAAGATGTTAGGAAGGAAGTAATTGGGGAATTAGGATATGATCAGTGACTCTGTAGATGGGGGATCCGAGATGTCTTGAAGAAACATCATAAGCCATGCAAGGTAAGAATTTTGTAACTCACTAAATCTGGTAGTTTGGTAACAAATAAGGTCATACTGGCCAAAAGATAAAAGACAGAATCTACAGACTTCTGTGGGCCACGATTATGGGTTCAGATTTGGATCTTATGCTGTATGCAGTAAGCTATGAAAGAGTTTTAAGCAGGAGAAACTACGATCAAATCTATATTTTGATAGTAACTTTGTTTGTGTGTAAGGCTAGACGGTTAAGGAAGGAAGGAAACAAACAAAACAGAAACAGAAAGAGAAAGAGAAAGAGAAAGAGAAAGAGAAAGAGAAAGAGAAAGAGAAACAGAAACAGAAACAGAAACAGAAACAGAAACAGAAACAGAAACAGAAACAGAACCGAATTGCAGGCTGCTACAGGAATCAGGCCAGAGACAAAGAGACCCGCTTATAAATAAATTGAAATATGAGACAGGAGAAAATGAGAAACTTCAAGATATGTTTTTAGATATGGAATCAAGGTGGACAATGCATTCAAGCTTTGGAAGAGGTGAAGTTGGATGTTGAGGTGATTTTCATGTGTCCCATCCTAGTAATTGGGTCCATACCAGGACGACTCCTAGATTGAGGCCAACAGCAAGCCTGGAGCGTGGGCTTTCTCAGAGCTGTGGTGACACTCAGTTTGATCTACTGTGGATTTGTTTGCTTTGGTATGGCCGAGTCACCTCCTCCTCCACGGAATTTTCAAGGAGGAGTTTAGGCCGCGTGTAGAGGAGAAGTCTGAGAAGGTGGGATCATGACAGTCTTCACTAGACATGGCTTTCAGAGTCACCAGTGTCTCTAGACACACCAGGTCACTTTAAATGAGAGCAATTTAGCTTTTCAAAATAACTTTAGTATGTTTTTTAAATTTAACTTCCATCTAGATTTCTGGTTTGTTCACACAAAGCCCATTTTTCTGGCAGGAATACAGAGTTCTCTGCTGCACAGAGGTTGACCAGCAGGACGAGCCTGTTCAGTCATGATTGAGCCTCCTTGCCACAAGCCTCCATGCCAAGCAGGAGGAGGGTTCTCTTTGAATTCTCAAGTATAGGGAGTTCCTGGGCCCCGATCAGTTCTCCTATACTAAATCACTCTACTGTGAAATCTCAAAAGCTCCATTAGATTTCTTAGATGTATTTCCAAGCGTTAATCAAAATTCTTTCTTGGCTTTTCTATTGGGGTTATAGAGATGGGCCAAGACACAGGAAGAGCCCCATCTTCAGAAGTCTGGCGGGTGGGAAGACATGATAGACTAGGCTGTAAAGTTATGTTTATGTTCGTTATTTTCTTGGGCTTCATCCCCATTTATTCCCATAGGAAGCCAAGCACAGACTGGTGGTCCTCAGATGTGACTCACTCTTGAAGGCTCACGTGTTAGCTTCCACTGCACAAAAAGAGCAGTGTGGTAGGCGCCACTACCTTCCTCACAGGCTTTGGTGAGAAGTGTCAAGATGGAATTAAACCCAGGCACAGAGATTTACTTTCAAATGCCAGCCATTTTCCTAGCCTCTGTGAATAACCCAGACTTTGTGTTTGGGGCCTTTAGACATAGCAATAATGCAAACGGAATCAAAATCATCATTCATATTATTAACAAGCGTTTTTCAGTAATGTTTTGAGTAAGTGCCTAATAAAGTTTAAGAAATAAAGATACTCATGTTATTAAAGAGGAATTACTAGGTTTCCATTCATAAGCTTCAATATCCTGCTTAATGGATTCCATACAGCCTAACAGAAACCCAGTGAATGAATTATGGGAAAGCAGTTCACAAACATTATATGGTTTCCTTTTTTTTTTTTAACTTTTGTTTCCTCTCTGTGAAATAACAATGAGGCACGTAGCTCGAATAAGGTCATTTCTTATAACAGAATGAAAGCATTAGGGGGACTCTGGTTGTATTTTAGCCTACAGGCAAAAACTCCACAGCTTTAATGGTCAGACAGTGCCCCCTTGTGGAGCATGTGAGGTTGGTAGAACTGAACTGCATTGTGACCAGGATCACTGGCAATTGAAGGTGGGGCAAGGCTGAAAGAGGCAGTAAGCAAAGGTCAAGTCCTGAGCCTCAATGTAAAGAGCCTGGAGGCTGGAAGAAGGCACTTTTCAAAATAAGGATGTGAGCAAAGCCAGATGGGAAGGGGAACTTGGGCCAGTCAAGCCGATGGTCTCAGTTCTAGAAGACTTGACCCACTGAATGGTGACTTACAAAAGAGGTACTACAGAATGGAAAAGGAATACGTTTGAGCTCAGCCTGTCAGGGTGCAAATCTCAACTCTGATGGGAGTTACGTGAATATAGGATGCTCCGTTGTTGCTCTAAGGTTCGGTCATCCTGCCTGCAAGATGATCATGGTGTCTTTATCAGATGTCCCTTAGTATAAATCAGAAGTATTGTGAGGGGCAAATGAACATGGTGTGTGCAAAGTGTTTTTAGGGCAATGTTTACTAAAATGCCTATTATCTTACCAAAGTGTGCATGTCAAATCAATGAAGGATGCTCAGCTTTTTGTTTTTAAAAATGGCTTTTACATACATGCGTTTACCAGCCACACAAGAAAACCCATGGAAGTTGTGGGACTGGACATGCTAAGCCTTTGCGTAGGGCTGTTCCGGAGACAAAAACCAGGTTGACTAGACCTACAAGCATGTGCGCACGCGTGTATCTGGAGAGTGTGTAGAGTGAGGGAGAAGGCTGGTTTGTGGATCAACGCACTGTAGCGGGTAAAGGGAGAAATAAGAAAATCAGTCAAGGGCCTCAGAAAGGGCTCAGGGGCCACACTCTAGGAGAACACAAGAGCGGGTTCTCGAGCAGCAAGCACTTCCACTCGAGCACCGACACATGGCCAATGGGCAAACAAAAGAAAAACAGGAAGATTGTGGGAAGCGAATCTTTTAACTCCCTTAAATGTGCCGCCACCAATAATAATTCAAGGGTTTTAGAATGTCGAAATGCCCTAAGAATCTCAAGCTGGGGGGGGGGGGGGGGGGGGGGGGGGGAGGCGGGGGAAACTCTTGGGCAAGACAGGCAAGTGGCTTGTGCCTGTGGGCTGAGGGCCTCTCCGGTCCTGCCCAGCCCTTCCGAAGGAAGCCTGCCAGAGACACACGAACAGACGACTGTACTCACTCTCTCACGAAGTTTCTCCAAGTTGGACTTCAAGGACTGCTTTCCTAAAATAGTAATCTGATGAGAAATGGCACTACGCTTAACTAGCACTTGGAACTCACTCTCCCTGCACCCCCACCCCACAGCTTTAATCGCTTGTAAGGAGTAAGTTTCTGTAGATTTTCCCGTTTTAATAAAAGGCAGGTCAAGTATCCGTGTAATGTAGTGAATGCTCTGAGATGAAACAAAACCAGTTTGCTGTTTCTAACCATTGATCTTGGGCTTCCAAGACTCTGTGTGTCAGCTCTGGCCTCTGGCTTCTCTCTGCTCAGCCCTTGGCCTGGGCCACGTGAACTACTGTCCATCTCTCCGCCTTCTTGCTGCTCCTACCCTGCCAGCTCCTACCTCAAGGTTGGTGACATTTCCTGATTGCTTTTCTCTCTCTCTGACTTGTCAAGCATCAGTGATAACACCTCAAAAGTGCAGTTAGATTTTGAGATATATATATATATATATATATATATATATATATATATATACTCCTGGGCTTTCCCCGGGGATGCCAAGGCCTCCTTCCAAGGTTCTCTTCCTTTCTCCTTATTGTTCCAACATGTCATCCATTCTGTCTGTGTCAGTCTCCTGCCTGTCTGCAGTCACCTCTTTTTACTCTCAGGAAATCATATTTCATGGTTTGCTTCAAAAAACCTAGGTATTTTAATGACTTTTTGATTCTTCCTTTTTGTCTCTACTTCCTCCTTTCTGCCAAGGCTGGTCCTGCCTGTTGGAATCCTGGCCCTCGATTCCTTCTCTTTTGTCCCTATCTTAGTTAGGGTTTCCATTGCTGAGAAGAGACACCACCACCCAGGCAACTCTTACAAAGGACATTTAATTGGGGCTGACTTGCCAGTTCAGAGGTTCAGTCCATTATCATCGTGGCAGGAAGCACAGCAGCGTCCAGGCAGGCATGGCACTAGAGGAGCTGAGAGTTCTCTATCTTCATCCAAAGAAATCTAGGCGCACACTGTCCTCAGGCAGCTAGGAGGAGGGTCTCAAAGCCCACCCCCACTGTGACACAATTCTTCCAACAAGGCCACACCTCCTCCACCAAGGCCACACCTCCTGCAACAAAGCCACACCTCCTCCAAGGCCACACCTCCTCCAAGGCCACACCTCCTCCAACAAGGCCACTCTGGGCTGAGCATATTCAAACCACCATAGTCCTGTTCCATCAACCGGACCCCTCTTAGCCTCCCGTATGTGATTTTCTATTTTGTTTATGATACTTGTTGTGATCTGAATGTGAAATGCCCCCCAGAGGCTCATGCATCTGAACACTTTGTCCACTTTGTCCTGTTTGGGAAGGCTATAGAACTTTTAGGATGCCAAGCCTCCCCTGAAGACGTGTGTTGGTGGAGGTGGACCTGGCGGCTTTGTATCTCCACCCACTTTCCGTTCCTCAGTGTGAATGCATGGCTGGCCTTCTGCTGGCCATGCTTCCTCTGCCTGTTGTCACGTCTTCCTGGCTGTGATGAACTGTATCCCTTGGGAACTGCAAACCAAAATAAGCCATTTTCCCCTAAGCTGGTTTCTCAGGGTATTTATCACAGCATTGAGACAGTACTTAAGAAATCTGCAATCCAATTCTTGCTTCTCCCTCAGATTCCTGATACATACGTCCCTGTTTGTTTGCACTGACCACACTGCTCTTAAGCATCCAAGGGACCTACCTCTCCCAAGCACTTCCTTGAGAACTTCTGCTAGCCTCTATTCACGACTTATTTTTCTTAACCCTTCTGGAAAGTTTCCTGTGGCCTACAATTCTCTTTATTGACACTCATTCCTCCATTACCCTCTATTTGTGATTTCTTTCTATTCTTTCTGTCTCTCCATATCACTCACCAGCCATACAATCATTCCCGCCAAGCCCCAGCTGTTCTTATGCTGTCTTGTCTGCCTACACTTTACCTTGCTCATGATGCCACCCATCCTCCATGTTCCCTCCTGGCTGGCTAAGTCCCACTGGCTTTCCATACTTAAGTTTAGCAATTGTTTCCTCCTAAAAATGTCATCTGATCTCCCATGCTGGGGTTGAATATCTGTGTCTCTGGGCTGTTTCTTCTGTCAAAGTTACTGAATCCTCTACACACACACACACACACACACACACACACACACACGAGAGAGAGAGAGAGAGAGAGAGAGAGAGAGAGAGAGAGAGAGAGAGAGACAGATTGAGAAAGAGAGACAGAGAGAAAAACAGACACACACAGAGAAAGAGAGGCACACACAGAGACACAAACACTCACACACACACACACACACACACACACACAGGCACACACAGAGAAACACATGCACAGATACATACCTACGCACACATATGGAAGATATATATATATTTCCATGTCTGTGGGTTCCACATTCACAGACTCAATAAAACATATTTGAAAAAACATTTGCATCACTGTAGATATGATGTATCATCTAGAGATCCTTTACAGTATGTGGGGGGGGGGTCACGTCAATTATAAACAAACATGATACCTCTTGTCTTATCTCTGACCACTACAGTTCTGTCTGCTCCTAGCACAAAAAGGCCCTGATGGATTAGGTCACAAATAAAGTTCTAGAACCCAGTAATGGCACATAGCGTAGCTTTCCTAATGTTGTTGGAAAGAAAGCCAAGTAATAGTGTTAAAGTAATCCAAACTTAGGTATACTGTGCTCGCTCTATCTAAGACACAGTTCTAAGAATTTGAAAAGTACCACTCTGCTGCCTTGTTTAATGCTCCCAGTATGCCCATAAGGTGTTTATTATGATGTCCTCATCTTAACAGAAAGGTTACCCGATGGACGGTAGGCGATGCTCTCTGCTAAAGAAAAACAAATAGCTGTTTCTGGGCCAAACGCAGCCAGCTGTCTGACTTCATCTTTGATCAGCATACAGCAGCCGTCACTAGTTCATGGCAACTTCTTCATTAGAATAGCAAGAGCTCAGTACTTGTGACAGAAAATATAGGAGCCACATAGACTACACATGGGCTATAGTGCACTTTCATAGGTTCATGTTGACCATGAGCCCCAAAAGTCTAGCCTTGTCTGAAACATGTTGTTGGAAGGGGTAAGTCCACTACTCTCAATCCCATCTTCAATTTTACATTTCCATTTTTATTAATATTGTGGTTTAGTAGCATATTAAACACTGTGTATGGTGTAAAATAATTTTCCTTGGTTGGAATTATTTTTATCGGAATTGGGTGTTTTTTCATGCAATATATTCTGATTCGTTCCCATCCCCCTCCTCCACCCAGATCCTCTCTGCCTCCTCACCCACCCAAATCCACACTCTTTCTCATTTTCTCTCATTAGAGAACAGACAAACATCTAAAAAGGGGAGGAGAAAACTAATAATAAAATGAAAACAAATGAGCAGACAAGGAAAATAACAGAAAAAGCGCAACACACACGCTTCACAGACACACACACACAAAAACTTCATCAAAACACAAAAACAGAAACAACTGTGTATAAGCAAGAGGCCTGTAAGGTAAAGAAGAAAAGGCCCAGGCAAAGCATTTTGAGGGTAAAACTCTCAAAAAAATACTGTTGAGTTTATTTTGTGTTGGCTCTCTTCTGCTAGGTATGAGCCTGTCCTTAACTGTGGTACATACCACAGCGTGGGCACACAGTGAAATTCTATTGGAGGCGACCAATTTTTCATTTGAGAACAGTTATCAATTGGAGACAGTGTCTGAGTTAGGGATGGGAGCTTGTTCCGCTTCCTGTCTCATGGCTGAGATCCTATGAGGCTTACTACACCTGTGCATTCTGTTGCAGTCTGTGAATTCATGTCTGCATCGGTCCTGCTGTGTGTAGAACATCTTGTTTCCTTGGCATCCTGCATCTCCACTGGCTCTTAACAATCTTTCTGCCTTCTCTTCTGCAGGGTTCCCTGAGCCCTGAGGGGAGAGGTTTGATGGGGACATTCCATTTAGGACTGAGTGTTCCAAGATCTCTCATTCTCTGCATATTGTCCAGTTGTAGGTCTCTGGGTTTGTTTGCTTGGGATTATTTTTAAAGTCATGATCCGGCTAATCCTACTTTAGAGGATGCAAATCCTGAAGGTGCCTATGACCTTGACAGTTTTGTCTTTTTAAATAGATTTAGCAAATGAGGTCTGAAGATCATGCTTTCTTTGTTAGGATGCACGAGCACTCACACATGGGTCTCGTTAAGAGTCCACCATCCTTGGCCTTCTGAGGAGAACTCTAGGGTTTTCTAATTCTTCATTCATACTGGCTTTGTATACTTCTACCTGATGCTTCCTTTAAAGTAAGTATTTTGTAGTCAGAGATAGCAGAGTATATACAGTTTCTTTTCCAAATGCACAAAACCAATGCCCATGTCCCCAGCAGCATTGGGATCTAGAAAATCCAGCTAAGAATGCCATTGTCTTCTGCTTGGCCTTGTCTAGATTCACCTCTTTGCTTCTTTGTCTCCATCATGCACGGTGTGTGTGTGTGTGTGTGTGTGTGTGTGTGTGTGTGTGTGTCCGTGTGCATGCTCTGTATATGTGCATGCGTGCTCCTGTCTCCTCCATTTTCATAACCTAACCTCAAGGAAATGAAAAAACAAATAAGCCTTAAGGTTTGACTAGACTAGGATGACTACTACTCAAATAAATATTGGTTTTGATATCATCCGAGCCCTGAGATACGGAATATGAAATTTCCAAATGGTTATTATTCAGATCAATCAGCAAAGACTGTGTCAACGCCTCTGTGGAGCCACACAGCTCAATTAGCACACACAGTCTCTGCTCAGCGCTTCCCAGATGCAGCTCACATCAACCAGGACCCCGCACAAGCAACGCTGTAGTTAAGGCTATGTCACAGCGAATCAACAAAATATGCAGTTTGATCAGCACATTCTGAGAGCGGATCATTAAAATATGCAACCAGATCCCTCAAGTGCATGAAAAATTAACTAACAAGTTTTGTATCTTGATCAGTTTAATGAGCGAGAAGTCGCTGAACAAGAGTGTCAAATTGTACAGTCTGGCAAAAGGGCAGATGAGTGTCTTAGAACAGGGGGCAGGGCCAGAGCTAACATTTGTGGGTTTCAAAATAGCAATCCTGAAAATTCAATGTTGAATAAAGCTGATTAACATTAAGATGCTGTCCAGCCTGTGTCCAGCAGGATGTGATGCTATGTGGAGCCTTCTGATGCAAATGAAACATTGATTCTCCCTTTCAGGCTTCGCTAACTCTTAATAGACTCAGCCATGCAAGTGGAAGGCCCTGCCAGTGGCGTCATAGACACATGTGTCACTAAAAGGCAGTGGCAGCCTTCTGGAAATACCCAAACCATCTGAGCTTGAAAAGAATGAAGGAAAGAAAAGGATGGGGGGAAGGAAAGAAAGGCGTCTCTAATCAAACACTGTAAGAAATGCCCCATGCCATTGAGATGGAATCAGGACTTAATAGACCAAGAATGCCCAAGCTAGAGAGTTGGCTAAAGAATATAAATCAATTACGTCCAAGTGGCAGATGATCACAGAGGAGATGTGCAAATTGGATTGTCACAGAAGTCTGCTGTCCCCCTGCTATCGACAAGAGGTTGATGGGGAGGCCGACAGCCCACTCTGAACACAGCCACATGTGCCCCAGTGACTTGGCCCATTTACAAACAGGGACTGGCTACCAGTCGGGTCGGTCTGCTCAGCTGCTCTATCTGAGCTGCCCGGCTGGCACTGTAGTTACAGGAAGGCTGAGTTCCCAGGGCATAAATTTAGCCACCTTTCAGAGGGAGCCCAGCAACAGAAAGATGGCAGTCCCAAACAAAGGGTAGTAAGCAAACCCAAAAGGGAAAGACAAAAGGGTAGATTGGCAGGCCAGGGAACGTGAGGCCAGAGCTGCTGGCTGCCTGTGGCCTTGCCATTCAGTAAGCCCTACTAGAGAGCGGGGAACAGAGTTGGGGTTTTTGTTTTGTTCTGTTATTTATTTGAAGGAGGGGTGTCATTCTAAATTTGATCAGATTTTTCTCAAGTGAAGTGAGGATGACTGTAGGTCCAATACAGTATAGGTGGAAACGTGACTTTTACGGATGTTCACAGCACAATTCTGTTTTCAGGAGTATTTGAAAAGCCACACCCACAATTTCATGAGTATTTCTTTAAGGTTAAGATAATGAGAGTGAATCCAAGGAAAATTAAAGCAAAGGTACTCTATATCCAGTAACACATATAGTGAGTGCATTTGATGAAATTTATAAAGGGGCTTTAAATGATATCAGTTAGACTGAATGAAAGCTAGAATATTTGGATCAGAAAAATCTCCTTCAGTTCATTCTATGAACCAATCCTGTGTGTGTGGATATTGAGATAGAAAATTTGAAGCAGAAAATGGAGTAATTGGAGTAATAAAATATATACAGAGAGAGTGGCAATAAAAGAAAGGCTTAAAACTTATCTTTCATTTCATTGCCATTTGTCCTGTAAGGTGGGAAAAGCTCACTAGCATAAGCTCAGGAAGAGAAAACATCCAAGGCTCACAGATATCATTGATTTTAAAGATTTATTTATTCATGTATTTATTTATTTTCTATAAGTACTCTGTAGCTGTCTTCAGACACACCAGAAGAGGGCATCGTAGCCCATTACAGATGGTTGTGAGCCACCATGTGGTTACTAGGAATTGAATTTCAGACCTCTGGAAGAACCACTGAGTTATCTCTCAGCCCCTGTAGAAATTATTTGCACACTGTGTTTTAGTGATACATCCTGTCACTCAATGTTGCCATCACTGCCAGACAGGGATTTCTGTGGCACCCTGTAATACTCCACAAATCTCCTACTAACATCAGCAAGAAAAGTGTGAATTTTAAAAGTCACATTACACAAGCAAAGGGCCCGTCACTGGGATTGTTACCTCAGCAAACGCCAATATACAAAATGAGAAACCTGGTCAAGCAAATGCCCCGGAGGTGCTAACACACCATCATGAAGCATCAGAAGTGTTTTGGATTATTAAAGCTACTGTTCAATTAGGAAATGTTTGATTAGATTTGTAGTAAGATTTTATTATAAAGGATACATATCAAACACATGCAACTACATGTGTGCCATATGTGGAGATGTATGTACAAACATCCCCTCTAACTAAGAAATGAAAGGTATTTACGTTTTAGAAGGTACAGGGGTCCCAAAAGATTTCCTGTGATTTGATCTTCGGTTTGTTTGTTTGTTTATGTTTGTGTGTGTACACATGTGTACAAAGACCAGATGTCGACCTTCTGAGTTCCCACTCATGAGTCATCCACATTTGGTAGATTTTTCTTTAGGAGGGAGATTGGATATTTTGTTTTGTGTTTTATACTGTTTTTTGTTTTGTTTTGTTTTGTTTTGTTTTGTTTTGTTTTGTTTTGTTTTGTTTTGAAACAAGGACTCTGTGTGCATACCTGGTTTTCCTGGAACTGGGATGTAAACCAGAGTAATCTGAAGCCTAAAGAGATCTGCCTGTCTCTGCCTCTGCCTCTGCCTCTGCCTCTGCCTCTGCCTCTGCCTCTGCCTCTGCCTCTGCCTCTCTGCCTCTGCCTCTGCCTCTGCCTCTGCCTCTGCCTCTGCCTCTGCCTCTGCCTCTGCCTCTGCCTCTGCCTCCTCTGCCTCCACCTCTGCCTTTTGAGTGCTGGGATTAAAGGTATGCACCATCATGTCCTGCTCTTCCTTGTTTTTTTTTTTATTGTTTCTTTGTTTTTTTTATTTGAGACCAAATCTTTCATCATCCTGGAGCTCACCTAGTAGACTAGGCAGGCTCTCCAGTGAACCTCTGCCTCAGCATCCCCAGCTCTGGACTACAAGCGTTTACCACCATACTCAGCATTGACACATGGATTTTGGTTATTGAACTCATGTCCTTATGCTTGACTGGAAAGCACTGAGCTATCTCCCTGGCCCTTTCATTTGACAGTATGATTTTAATGTAAACACATGTTAATAAGTATAAATTTGGTCATTTTACATATAATTGCTATTACAGGGAATATACCAAAGTCATTTGCCCTCTAGATTGCTACTGAGCATTTGGTTTGTACTGGTGTTTAATGTTATGAGCAATGCTTCTGTTATGTTTCCTAGTGTCATGGCAAGCACTTCTCAGTAGCATAGGCCAGGAGCTGCTCTTATTATGTCCTAAGAGGTGTTTCTACCTCTTAGATGACAATGTTGCCTTTTTCAAAACACTCTGGTAAATATATATTCTTGATGGCAGCTAAAATGAAGTAGCTAGCAAAAGAAAACACAAGCTGTGTGTGAAAACATGGTGTATCAGAAAACATTAAAGACAGAAATAATTTGGAGATTGGACATGATCAAGGATAGACAATTTCAACAATGTAAGGATTTTATTTCTTCCAAAAGTATGAGTTAGTTTTATTCCATCCCAAAAACCCTTAGGTAAGAACTTTACCTCTGATTCTGAGGTATAAAGGGAAATAAATGAACAGAGTGGAAGAAAATCATAAAAGTATTGGAAAAAAAAAGATAAACCAAGTAGTGCTATGGAACATGTAAATAAGATGATATGACGTGGGTGTGAGGGCAGGTTCTAATCCAAAAGAACAAAGCCTGGAACCAGGAACAGAACTCTCCCTGGAAGAAGCTGGCAGGGATGGAATGACAGTACAGGACGTTGGGAAAGTGTTAAGCCCTAAAGTCTATGGTCTCCAGACCCTTGTAACTAGCACCTTGCACTGCCTCACACATAACTCCTTATAAATTTAAGACATAAATAAAAAAGGCAAAGCTTTAACAAAGTTTAAGAGTTAGCAAAAAATGCATTTCTAATATCAGTGTAGAGATTTCTAAAGAAAGAAAACACAATAAAGGGAAAGATTCAGAGTTTTGTTTACATTAAACCAATGTACCAAATTTTTTTCTTTTTTTTAATTGGATATTTTCTTTATTTACATTTCAAACGTTATCTCCTTTCCTGATTTCCCCTCCTCCTGCTTCTATGAGGATGCCCCCCTCCCACCCACTCTCGCCTCCCTGCCCTGGCATTCCCCTACACTGGGGCATCAAGCCTTTACAGGACCAAGGGCCTCTCCTCCCATTGATGCCCAACAAGGCCTTCCTCTGCTACATAGGTGGCTGGAGCCATTGATCACTCCATGTGTACTCTGTGGTTGGTTGGTGATTTAGTCCCTGGGAGCTCTGGGGGGTCTGGTTGGTTCATATTGTTGTTCTTCCTATGGGTTGCAAACCCCTTCAGTTCCTTCAGTCTTTTCTCTAACTCCTCCATCGGGAACTCCATGCTCAGTCCAATGGTTTCCTGCCAGTGTCTGCCTCCTGTATTTGTCAGGCTCTGGCAGAGCCTCTCAGGAGACAGCTACATCAGGCTCCTGTCAGCAAGCACTTCTTGGCATCTGGAATAGTGTCTGCCTTTGGTGTCTGGATAGGGGGATAGATCACAAGGTGGGGCAGTCTCTGGATGGCCTTTCCTTCAGTTTCTATTCCACACTTTGTCTCTATATTTCCTCTCATTAGTATTTTGTTCTCCCTTCTAAGAAGGAATGCAGCATCCACACTTTGGTCTTCCTTCTTCTTCAGCTTCATGTTATCTGTGAATTGTATCTTGGGTACTCCAAGCTTTGAGCTAATATCCACTTATCAGTGAGTGCATACCATGTGTGTTCTTTTGTGATTGGGTTACCTCACTCAGGATATTTTCTAGTTCCATCCATTTGCCTAAGAATTTCATAAATTCATTGTTTTTAATATCTAAGTAGCAATCCATTGTGTAAATGTACCGCATTATCTGTATCCATTCCTCTGTTGAAGGTCATCTGGGTTCTTTCCAGCTTCTGACTATTATAAATAAGGCTGCTATGAACATAGTGGAGCATGTGTCCTTATTACATGTTGGAGCATCTTTTGGGTATATGCCCAGGAATGGTATATCTGGGTCCTCTGGAGTGGTATAGTACTATGTTCAATTTTCTGAGGAACCACCAGACTGCTTTCCAGAGTGGTTGTACCAGCTTGCAATCCCACCAACAGTGGAAGAGTCTTCCTCCTTCTCCACATCCTCGCCAGCATCTGCTGTCACCTGAGTTTTTGATCTTAGCCATTTTGACTGGTGTGAGTTATAATCTCAGGGTTGTTTTTATTTACATTTACACTTATACCTAAACCACACAAAAACTCAATGAGAAAAGAGAACTTCAGACTAATTTCCCTTATGAATATTGATGCAAAAATACTCAAATAAAATTCTCACAAATTGAATCCAAGAACACATCAAAATCATCATCCATCATGATCAAGTATGCTTCATCCCAGGGATGTAGGGATGGTTCGATATATGGAAATCTATCAATGTAATCCACTATATAAACAAACTCAAAAGAAAGAAAAACACATGATCATCTCATTAGATGCTGAGAAAGCATCCCACTAAAATCAGGGACTAGACAAGGCTGCCTACTATCTCAATACCTATTCAATATACTACTCGAAGTCCTAGCCAGAGCAATTAGACAACAAAGGAGGTCAAAGGGATACAAATTGGAAAGGAAGAAGTCAAAAATATCACTATTTGCAGATGATATGATAGTATATTTAAGTGATGAAAAAAATTCCACCAGAGAACTCCTAAACCTGATAAACAACTTCAGTAAACTGGCTGAATATAGAATTAACTCAAACAAATCAATAGCCTTCCTCTACTCAAAGGATAAACAGACTGAGAAAGAAATTAGGGAAATGACACCTTTCACAATAGTCAAATAATATGAAATACTTTGGTGTGACTCTAACCAAGCAAGTGAAAGATCTGTATGACAAAAATTTCAAGTCTCTGAAGAAAGAAATCAAAGAAGATCTCAGAAGATGGCAAGATTTCTCATGCTCATGGATTAGTAGGATTAATATAGTAAAAATGGCTATCTTGCCAAAAGCAATCTATAGATTCAATGCAATCCCCATCAAAATTCCAAATCAATTATTCATAGAGCTAGAAAGAACAATTTCCAAATTCATCTGGAATAACAAAAAATCCAGGATAGCAAAAACTATTCTCAACAATAAAAGAACTTCTGGGGGAATCACCATTCCTGATCTCAAGCTGTACTACAGAGCAATAGTGATAAAAACTGCCTGGTATTGGTACAGAGACAGGCAGATAGATCAATGGAACAGAACTGAAGGCCCAGAAATGAACCCACACACCTATGGTCACTTGATCTTTGACAAAGGAGCTAAAACCAAAAAAGACAACATTTTCAACAAATGGTGCTGGTTCAACTGGCAGTCAGCATGTAGAAGAATGCAAATCAATCCATTCCTATCTCCTTGTACAAAGCTCAAGTCCAAGTGAATTAAGGACCTCCACATAAAACCAGATACACTGAAACTAATAGAAAAGAAATTGGGGAAGAGCCCCATACACATTGGCATAGGAGAAAAATTCCTGAACAGAAACTTTATGTGCTTATGCTCTAAGATCAACTATAGACAAAAGAGACCTCATAAAGTTGCAAAGCTTCTGTAAGGCAAAGGACACTGTCAGTAGGACAAAATGGCAACCAATAGATTGGGAAAAGATCTTTACTAATCCTATATCCTAAAGAGGACTAATATCCAATATATACAAAGAACTCAAGAAGTTAGACTCCAGAGAACCAAATAAGCCTGTTTAAAAATGGGGTACAGAGCTAAACAAAGAATTCTCAACTGAGGAAGATCTAATGTCCAAGAAGCACCTAAAGTAATATTCAACATCCAAATATATTTTAAAGTATCTTGTAGAGGTATAATTCAAGGCACAAACTTGAATCACATATTTGAATGGAACATATTTATACTTGAATGTATTTATTTGGGAAAGAATTCGTTAAATTTTTGTATAGAAAAAAAAACCTCTTTTTGAGGGCTAGGGATGCCTCTTAATTAGTGAAGTGGGCCAATGAAAAACACAGCTCTTACGTCAAAGGGCACGAGATAGAGATTATTGGGAAGTCAGGTATGAATGACTGACTCTGGGAAGAGATTTCGGTTAATCCAGTGTCTTAGTTTCTTTTCCTGTTGTACAAAGTACTCCAAACAAAGCAGCTTAAGGGAGCGTAGGTTGATTTTGGCTCACAGATCAAAGACAAAGCCTATCACAGCAAGCAAGTACAGCAGCAAGCACTTGCGGAACTGGTGTGGTTTGCATGCACAGTCAAGATACAAAGATGCACGCTAGAGCTCAGCTCACCTTCTCCATTTCCTACAGTTCCAGATCCCCAGGGAACTGTAGGGAGTGATACTACTCCCAAGGGGAAGATCTTCCAGCTTCAATAGTGCAATCAGGATGGTCCTCTGCAGGCATTCTCAGAGGCCCATCTCCCAAGTGATTCTGTATCTCATAAAACCTGTGGTTGAGGTTAACCATCACACTCAAGGTCTCTGTTCCAATGTGACAGTTGTTTCATGTTACCTTTTATAGTTATAGGACAAAGTCACAAATCAACATACTTTTCCAAAGCACTGACCATCACATTGGGTCAGCTGTCGGCCTCAGATGCTAGCTGACAACATTCTCAGCATTGGGGTTGTTGGAGACTTATTCATAGATTCCAAAGGGTTCACTTAACAGTCACAAGAGTGTTAGGTCAGATGCTGAAGTAGACAGTAGATGGCCATTTAAGGAAACTGGGCTATGAAGCTGCAACTTTCTACCTTCTCCAAGTCCATTGCAATTGTAATCAGGTGACTGATCCACCTTTGTAGACACAGCTTCTTCCTGGGAACATTGATGTGTAGCACTTACCTAGCATGCTGAAAGCCTTGAGCTCAGTCATTTGTACCATGTAACAGGAAATCTCATCACTCAGCATCAGAAGCCCTTGGGTACACATCGAGCCCAGCCTGGGCTGCAAGAAGCCCTGTTTTTTTGGGTGCTGTTATTTTCAAGAAGTCCTTTTGATCCAGCAAGAAAAAGGTAAATAACCAAGTATAGAAATAAGAAAATCACTGAATTTTTATTTTGCAGAACAAAGTTTAAGGGACAAATAAATCCTAAAAGATGCTTATAAGTGTTGCTTTTACCATAGTTATGAGAAAATAACTGACAAAGTCAGCACAAGCTTTTGTTTTGTCTCACAGTTTGAGGGTACAGTCCACCATTGCGAGGAAGTCCTGATGGCTGGTGTATGGAGCAGCCATTGAGATTTTGCTGCGTCAGAAGGAAGAGAGAGATGATAAATGCTGCTGCTTTCTCCTTTTTATCCAGGCTAGAATCTTAGTCCATAAGTGGTGCTTCCCAGAATCAGTAGGAGTCTTCCTTGATTGGTTAAGCCATGAACTTTCTCATGGATGCAGACACATTTGTGTTTCTGGGGGGGGGGGGTTCTAAATCTACCTGAGTTCACCATAAAGATTAACTATCACAATGCTCACTTTCTATGCAATAAATTAACATTTCCAAATAGGTCAAGACCTAGAGAGAAGTTTTAGATAGATTTTAAAACAATATGAAGAAAATGAAAAACAACAGAGAAAGACACAACACAATGTTGACCTTTACTCCCCGCAACTATACACAGAGAGAGAGAGAGAGAGAGAGAGAGAGAGAGAGAGAGAGAGAGAGAGAGAGAGAGA
>JADRCD010207796.1:0-14825 GCA_019843815.1 Montemys delectorum | reverse complement strand
AGAGAGAGAGAGAGAGAGAGAGAGAGAGAGAGAGAGAGAGAGAGAGAAAAGGTGATGAGGAGAGGGAAGTAGAAAAGAAATCAGAGAAGAGAGAGAAAATTTCACTCCGTAGACTGGCAAAAACTAAAAAAGTCAAATAACATTAACTGTTGTTGATGCAGCTAGGTAATGAATGGCTACCCATTACAAATGAAAACATAAATCAGGCCAATTTCTTCAGAAGATAAACACCTTTTACTAAAGTGTAGTGCCTACATAGCTTATGCCCTTATCTCAGCACCAAGCACAGACCCACATCAAACATTTGCACATGCAGCCCAGGAGATGGTGCATGAGGATGCCTAATGCAGTGACTTTGTGACATGAAAAAAGTGGCAACAAGTCAGACTGTTGTTGACAAAAAACAAGTAATAAAAGCAGAACAGAACATGCAAAGGACGTTACACAACGGTGGCAAAGACATCAGCCAAGGGTCCTTGAATAAACCACAAAAATAAAGTGTTGAGCACAAGTCAAGGAGTTGAAGAATCTACTATCCTATCACACTAACATTTGAAAACACATAAACTAATCAGATGAATGAATGAATAGATTGTAAAACCATAAAGAAAAAAAGAGAATAAATATATGTAATTCAAATACTGCACTATTCCCACACTGGGAGAAACAGGAGAGGCACACATCCCAAATGTGGCTAAGGTCTGTTTCCTGAGCTGAGTGGGAACTATACGAATATTATTTTTATCATTGCATTAAATTACATAGATTTATATTCATAGACTACATGTACTCACATATGTACGCAATATAGGACTCACAACTAGAAAAAAGAAATAATCCTATAAAGAAAAATGGCAAATGTTTTAAAAGGGTCATTTGACTGGCCAAGCTGAGGATCATTGTGTACCAGAACAAAACCGAAGCTTCGAGTGTAGAGTGCATGGTGCCAAAAGTCCCCTTCATTGTTTTGGGACACCAGTGCCTATGTGAACAATTGCCATCTGGAACATAGTACTCATTTAATAAATCTGACATAGTCTGAAAGGGGCTGGGAGAGCTACTCTGCATTTGTGAAGAATTGATTCTACACAATAAATAGACTCCTTGTCCTCTAGAAGGAGTTCGTGGTTGCCTTGGCTGAGGGAGAGTGCTGTACTTCTGTAGAATGTAGTCCATTGCATCTTCGCACTACTAATGGCTGCACTGACAGGTAGAACACACCACTGAGATCCGCTTGTCAAACATCAACTACTAAGTTGTGTTGTTATAGTTTTTTTTTTCCTGATAGGGCAATCACTACTGCTTATGTGGAATGACAGAAGCTACCTGACAGTATTTAATCTAATCCAAAATTATAAAAAAACCATCCCAGCTCTATGAGACTTAAGAGAGACCCCAGAGGACTTTCTCCCTAATGTAAGGGTACGAAGGAAGGTTCTAAGCCTGTGACTGAGCTCTGATGGATGACATGGTGGCTTTGCATTGGAATTGATACGGTAGGTAAATAATCCAATATGCTGATTGCATGTCTCAGTCTGTGTTTTATTTATTAATTTTAAGTTGAATAAATACTATATTACACTTACAACATATTTCATTTTTATAACTTCTATTTATTTTTTGAGGTTATGATATAATTACATCACATTCCCCATTCTTTTTCTTGCTTTAAACCCACCCATAAACACCTCTTTGCTCTCTTTCAAATTTGTGGTGACTTTTTTCATTAATTGTTACCTGCATATTAAAGTACAAAAATGATGCTTTAAAAACCCTGTTGCATATTACACAGCTTTAAAGAACAAAAGTTTAATGCAGTCTTAGAAGCTCTTTCTGAAAATTACCATCCACTATGCATGTGCATGTGACTCTGTGTGTGTGTGTGTGTGTGTGTGTGTGTGTGTGTGTGTGTGTGTTCACTCCAGTATGAGCACATGTGTATTCATGTACATGTAGAGGTCAGAAGACAATGTTGGGTATTTTTCCTCAAGTACTGTCTCTCCTTTTTCAGACAAGGTTTCTCACTTGACTGGAATTCACTCAGTCATCTGGGCTGGCAGGGTTAGCCAGCTTCACCTCTGTCTTCACTTTCCAGCATTAAAATTAAAATGTGTGTGCCACCATGCCTAGCAATTTTTCTTCTCCAATATGGGTTCTAAGGATTGACCACACTCCTTGTAAGTGCTTGCTGGGCAAGTACTTTCCTGACTGAGCTCTGTCCCCAGTCCACATCTTTACTTTCTGTCACCTAGGAGAAGTAATTTCATTTATATCATCCCATTGCTTTTGATTATTTGTACATATCTTAAGAACTAAAAACCTTTTACACACCCTTAAGCTCATGTAAATAAAACTGTGCTGCCTCGGTCTGCAGTCGCTTGGTTTTGTTTTTAGTCAGCTGGCTTTTGAGATAGAGCCACATTGTGGATGAAGTGACTTCGTTCACTCATGTTCAATGACCATTCATATGATCCCAATGTATGAATACCAATTATCTGTAGACCTTCCTTACCAGTGGGTGCTTACGTTCTTTCAAGATGGCTCTTATTACAGCACTGAATTGTGTGTGTGTGTGTGTGTGTGTGTGTGTGTTGTGTGTGTGTGTGCACGAATGTGTGTGTGTTCCTTTCCATGTACAACTTTCTCCAGAGCTTTAATCAGGCATGGAGTTGTTGATTTACATGACAGCTGCAGCTTCACTGGCCATTCTGAATAATTTGCTGAATCGTTCCATGTATTTCCACTTCCACCAGCCTTGATTGAAAGTCCCCTTTGTTCCGTACCTCCACCCTTCTTTTACTCCTCTTCTGGGTTAGCAGACATCACTCCCTTTGATGTATATGATGTAAATCATACTTTCAAGTAACCATAACTATGATGCCATCCTTCTTCAACCAATACACTTAGAACTAACTGTACTCACAATTAGGGGTGAGTGGCCATGTTGACTTGGGACACAGTCTTACTTATCAGAGAACAAAGCTTATAAAAACCAGATAACTGTTCCCCAATAAGCTGATGATGGATGACTATGAGGAGAAAATCATGACGTTTGTAGTAGATGTGAAATATTACATTTGGCACCATTGGGAAATCACCCAAGTTTTGTGGGTTTCTGACTTTATAACTACAAGATATTTGGATAAAAGCACACTTACTTAAGGTGACATGTGAATTCATGATCCAAGAGGAAAGCATCATTAAAGTAGCATAACATTAAATTCATCTTACAAGAGGAACATTTAACTTGGCAAGATTAACAAAATAAAACACATGGGTTAGATTTCCTCAAAATACACAGTGGAATAAAATGTGCTCAGCAAAATATTATTCAGCTTTTTCCAAACTAGAAACATCTGAAAATAACCTAAGAGCTTTTCTTAAACCACAGCCTGTTTCTGGCTCTGTCGGCCACTTAATTAAGTGTTGTTTTGATAATGAAGTGCACCAGGGATGGAGGCTGCATCTGGCCTACAAACTATTCATTTTGAGGAAGTTAGGACAAAGCCAATAGTATTGACCTGAAATAATGCTGGATTTCATGGTCCTCCCTTCATAGCGTGCACTTCCTATCAGTCTTAATAGCTATGGCGGTCTGACTAAGAGTGGTTCCCACGGGCTCATATATTTGAATGCTTGGTCATTAGAGAGTAGTACTACTAGAAACAGATTAGGGAATGTGGCCTTGTTGGAGGAAGTGTGTCACTGGGGGTGGGTTTTGGGGTTCCAAAAGCTCAAGCCAGGTCCAGTGTGTCTCTTCCTGCTGCCTGAAGATCCAGATATAGAATTCTCAACTTCTCCAGGACCATGAAGTCTGTTGGTGTGCAACTATGTTCCCCAACACAACAAGAGATTAAACCTGTGAAACTGTAGGCAAGCCCCAATCAAATACTTTTCTTTATTTAAAAAAGTACCATATTTATGGTATCTCTTCACAGCAACAGAACACTGGCTTAGACACTGTTTTCTGAAATCTCAGTTAGTAAAGAAGATTTACTCATTCTTTTCACCTGGAAATTTATGTGGAAATCTCTTACAGTGACTCAGAGTTTAAACAATTAGGTCTAAGGTTTCCCTGGCAACTTTGACACCCCTACTCAGAAAAGAACAGAGTTATGTGTGCTGGCAAGGCACAATTTGACTTTTGACATTTATCAAAAGAAGTATTACTTCACAATGAAACGTCTTGGACTTGTGGTGTGTGAATGTGAGTGAGTGTGTGTGTGTGTGTGTGTGTGTGTGTGTGTGTGTGTGAACATACAGATGCATGGTCATACATGTGGAGATCGAAGGACAACTTCCAGAAATCAGCAATCCCATTCTTCTGTGGGTTCCAGGAATAAACTCAGATAACCAGATTTATAGCATAAGTGCTCTCATCCCTGAGCCACATCACTGGTCTCTCACTCCTGAAGTTTTAAAGCTAGACATTTAGAACTGGCACAAAAATATCTACAAATGCTAATAAAATTCATTAATGAAATTTAATATATAATAAAATTCAGTATATTTCTAGAATATATGTTTTTATCCAATCATACAAAAATACACTTTTAGGCAGATGGTGATAGCACACATCTTTAATCCCAGCACTTGGGAGGCAGAGGTAGGCGGATTTCTGTGAGTTGGAGGCAAGCATGATACACAGAGTAAGTTCCAAGATAGCCAGGACTACACAGAGAAATCATGTCTTTAAAAAAGCAAGAGATAGATAGATAGATAAAGAGAGAGAGAATTTATAAATAGGCTCAAAATTTAAAATGCATTTAATCTTATCACTTATCAGATAAAGGCATAATAACATGGAAGGTACCACATTCATGTACCAAAAGGTGAAATCAAAATACTTTTTTATTAGATATTTTACATATTTTATTAGATATTTACATGTCATATAATATCTCCTTTCCCAGTTTCCCCACCAAAAAATAAATAAAAAATAAAATAAAACAAACAACAACAACAAAAATAAAACCTGTTCCCTCCTCCTTCCCCTGCTCACCAACCTACTCTATCCCACTTCCTGGCCCTGGCATTCCCGTACACTGGGGCATAGAACCTTCACAGGGCCAAGGGCCTCTCCTCCCATTGATGACAGACTAGGCCATCCTCTGTTATACATATGCCGCTGGAGCCATTAGTCCCACCATGTGTACTCTTCGGTTGGTGATTTAGTCCCTGGGAGCTCTGAGGGTACTAGTTAGTTCATATTGTTGTTCATCCTAAGGGGCTGCAAACTCTTCAGCTCCTTTGAACCTTTCTCTAGCTCCTCCATTGGGGACCCTGTACTCAGTCCAATAGATGGCTGTGAGCCTCTACTTCTGTATTAGTCGGGTACTGTCAGAGCCTCTCAGGAGACAGTTATATTAGGTTCCTGTAAGCCAACACTTGCCAGCATTCACAATAATGTCTGGATTTGATGATTGAATATGGGAAGGATTCCCAAGTGGAGCAGTCTCTGGATTGCCCTTCCTTCAGTCTCTGCTCCATAGTTTGTCTCTGCAACTCCTTCCATGGGTATTTTGTTCCCCCTTCTAAGAAGAAACGAAGTATCCACAACTTGGTCTTCCTTCTTCTTCAGTTTCTTGTGCTTTGTACATTGTACTTTGTGTATTCCGATCTTCTAGCCTAATAACCACTTATCAGAGAGTGCATACCATGGGTGTTCTTTTGTGATTGGGTTACCTCACTCAGGATGATATTCTCCAGATCCATCCATTTCCCTAAGAATTTAATAAATTCATTGTTTTTAATAGCTGAGTAGTACTCCATTGTGTAGATGTACCACATTTTCTGTATCCATTCCTCTGTTGAGGGACATCTGGGTTGTTTCCAGTTTCTGGCTATTATAAATAAGGCTGCTATGAACATAGTGGAGCATGTGTCCTTATTACATGTTGAAGAATCTTCTGGGTATATGCCCAGGAGTGGTATAGCTGGGTCTTCTGATAGTACTATGTCAAATTTCCTGAGGAACCGCCAAACTGATTTCCAGAGTGGTTGTACCAGCTTGCAATCCCACCAGCAATGAAGGAGTGTTCCTCTTTCTCCACTATCTCTCCACCTGAGCTTTTTATCCTAGCCATTCTGACTGATGTGAGGTGGAATCTCAAGGTTGTTTTGATTTGCATTTTCCTGATTACTTAAGATGTTGAACATTTCTTTAGGTGCTTCTCAGTTGTTTGGTATTCGTCACTTGAGAATTCTTGTTTAGCACTGTACCCCATTTTTTGTTTGTTTTATTGCATTATGATGAGAAAAGTTACATGATTTCAATTTATCTGAATTTGTTAACATTTAAAAACATATTTTAAGTAAATAGAATTAAATCATATTCTTGTTTCCCTTTTGTACCCCAACTTCTCCCAGAGACCCCCCTTCAATACCTACAATATCTGTTTTTGTCATATTCCTTAAAATTTATAAAATATTATAACAATAAAATGAATATTATAAAAGTTGTTTGATATAAAACAATTTGACAGTCTTATGTAGATACTTGTCTACAGAAATACTGAAAATGTTTTTCTCAATAACAATTTTAAATAACTCCAAACATATTTACTGTATATGTCAAAATAATACCTCACTACTAGTATTTTCTTAAATGAACATAAATATATAAAGTCTTTTTGTTTGCTTGTTTGTTTGTTTTGTATTTAGTAGAGTTTAAAATCTTGGCTCTTACTGTGGTACAAACCCAAAATAAGAACAACTACTAGTATTTTTTAAATGAACATAGTCTTTTTGTTTGTTTGTTTTGTATTTAGTTGAATTTAAAATCTTGGCTCTTACTATGGTACAAGCCCAAAATAAGAACAATTTTTAGACATTGGATTTCATTGTAATAAGACTGTACTTCAATGACCCCCACGTCACCAAAAGATTTTTACCTCCATCGTAGCTAAGCTGAGAGTTAACAGTTCTACTGCACCAAGGAATGAATTATAGGCACGATTTTTAGATACAGACTTCCTGCTATGGTCAAAGCTATTTGATTTGAATGAGTGACTTTATTCTCAGGCCACAGAGAACAGGTTACATTCATTTAAGAAATGGTGTGTGTATTAAGATGGTCTATCCAAAAAGTCATTCACCAACTGTTTTAATGAACAATGGTTCTGCTTGGAGGGTGGCACAGACATTAGGTGAGGGTAAGAATTTGACTCATTAGCTGTGATAATTTGGAAAAGCATTCATCTCAGAGAAAGAGTAACTTATAAACTCCTCTTCTTCAAACTTGATACAAGAGTTACAAAAGTCAAGCAAAGCATTCAGTCTTACTCTTTGTTTTTGGTTTTTTTTTTTTTTTTTAAGTTAGGTATTTTCTTTATTTACATGTAAATTTCTCCTTTCCCAGTTTCCCCTCCAAAAAACAAACAAACAAACAAAAACAACAAGAGCAAACCCCTGTTTCCTCCCCCTCCCCATGCCTGTCACCATACCCTCTCCCACTTATTGCCCCTGTCATTCTCCTACACTGGGGCACAGAACCTTCACAGGGCCGAGAGCCTCTCCTCCTATTGATGATCGAGTTTGCAATCCTCTACTAGTACTAACTAGTACCCTAAGAGCTCCCAGGGACCCAACCACCAACCAAGGACTATACATGGTGGGACTGATTGTTCTGGCAGCACGCGTATAGTAGAGGATTGCAAATTCGATCATCAATAGGAGGAGAGGACCTTGGCCTTGTGAAGGTTCTGTGCCCCAGTATAGGGGAATGCCAGGGCCAATAAGTGGTAGAGGGTAGGGTGGCAGATATGGGGAGGGGGGAGGCAACAGGGGTTTGTACTTGTTGTTTTTGTTTGTTTGTTTGTTTTTTGGAGGGGAACCTGGGAAAGGAGAAATTTACATGTAAATAAAGAAAATATCTAAAAAAAAGTGATGGTGCTCATCATTCAATTGAAAAGTAAATTCTTGTAATTCATTTTTATTTTTTATGAACTTTGCTGAGTATGTCAGAGCTGAATTGCCACTTGATTAAAAATTTAAGTTATTTCTCAGAAAAACCTCAAAAATAAATAAATAATTTTGAAATATGTAACCTGTTCTGAAAACCATAGTATAGTGTAAAAATATGAAATAAACAATACTACTAATAGAGAGGCTGAGATAGGAGAAGCAAGATTTCAAGACTAATATCTTGTACACAGCATGACACTGTCACGTACAAACAAGCTGAAAGTGTATACGGATTGTACAGTATTGGACCTATTTCTCCAATTTCCAAATTAGAGAGACCATTGGATGACAATCAACAAATTTCTAATTCCTCATATTTTTGGATATCAATCAATTACGATATGTTGGTAATATTAATTTTCATATTAAGACATTAAGAAAAAGTAATTGTTACTTCCTGTTGTTTTTGTTGTAAGAGGTGGAATTAGGTTTGTGTGGATTTGTTGAAAGATTACTTTCTTGGTTCTTCTAGGGTGTAGTGTTGCTCCTTACGTTGATGTTTTCAATCTATTATCCTTTGGAGGGCTGGATTTGTAGAAAAATATTGTGTAAATTTTGTTTTGTCATGGAATATCTTGTTTTCTCCATCTATGGTAATTAAGAATTTTTCTGGACATAGTAGCCTGGGCTGGCATTTGTGTTCTTGTAGGGCCTGTATGACATCTGCCCAGGATCTTCTACCTTTCATAGTCTCTGGTGAGAAGTCTGGTGTAATTCTGATAGGCCTGCCTTTATATGTTACTTGACCTTTTTCCCTTACTGCTTTTAAAATTCTTTCTTTGTTTAGTGCATTTGGTGTTTTTTTTATTATGTGGTGGGAGGAATTTCTTTTCTAGTCCAGTCTATTTGGAGTTCTATAGGCTTCTTGTATGTTCTTTAGGTTAGGGAAGTTTTCTTCTATAATTTTGTTGAAGATATTTACTGGCCCATTACCTTGGGAGTCTTCACTCTCTTCTATACCTATTATCCTTAAGTTTGGTTTGGTCTTCTCACTGTGTCCTGTATTTCCTGGATGTTCTCGGTTAGGAACTTTTTGCTTTTTACATTTTCTTTGACTATCATGTCAATGTTTTCTATGGTGTCTTCTGCCCCTGAGATTCTCTCTTCTATCTCTTGTATTCTGTTGGTGATGCTTGCATCCACGACTCCTGATTTCTTTCCTAGGTTTTCTATCCAGGGTTGTCTCTCTTTCTGATTTCTTTATTGTTTCTATTTCCACTTTTAGATTCTGGATGGTTTTGCTCATTTCCTTCACCTGTTTGATTGTGTTTTCCTGTAGTTCTTTAAGGGATTTTTGTGTTTCCTCTTGAAGGGCTTCTAGCTGTTTACCATGTGTTCTCCTGTATTTCTTTGAAGGTGCTATTTATGTCTTTCTTAAAGTCCTGTATCATCATGATGATAAGTGATTTTATATCTGAATCTTGCTTTTCTGGTGTGACGGTGTGTCCAGGACTTGCTATGGTGGGAGTATTGGGTTCTGATGATGCCAAGTAACTTTGGTTTGTGTTACTTATATTCTTATATTTGCCCCACACTATCTGATTATCTCTAGTGCCCTTGCTAAATCTGATTGGAGCCTGTCCTTCCTGTGATCCTGGTTGTGTCAGAACTCCTCAGAGTCAAGCTGTCTCTGGGATCCTGTGATTCTGGGATCCTGTGATCCTGGGCTTGTTATAGCATATGGGAGTGGAGCTTCCTCTGGGTGTTTTGGGACTGGCTGCAGAGTTTGTGCCCATGGTCTGCTCAGGGCACTGGCTCAGACAGACTGAAAGGAACCTGAGCCACTGGGCTGGTGGAGTTCCTGTGTGCCTGGGTCCTGCTGGTCCCAGTTACTCCCAATATTGGGACAGATGTTGTGTCCTCCTCACCTCTGATCCTGGGCATATGGGAGCACCTGGGAGCAGAGCTTCCCCTGGGTGTTATGGGACTGGATGCACAGCTTGTGCCCAAGGTCTACTCAGGGCACTGGCCCAGAAAAACAGGAAGTAAGCCAAGCCACTGAGCTGGCAGAGTTCCTGTGTGCCTGGTCCCACTGGTCCCAGTTACTCCCAGTGTTGGGACAGATGTTTTGTCCTCCTAACCTCTGATCCTGGGTATGTTAGAGCACCTGGGAGTGGAGCTTCCTCTGGGTGTTGTGGGACTGGCTGTGGAGCTTCTGCCCAAGGTATGCTCAAGGCACCAGCCCAGACAGACTGGAAGGCTCTGTACCCCATTTTTAATAGGGTTATTTGGTTCTCTGGAGTCTAACTTCTTGAGTTCTTTGTATATATTGGATAGTAGCCCTCTATCAGATATAGGATTCCCAATTTGTTGTTTTCCCTTTTGTCCTATTGACAGTGTCTTTTGCCTTACAGAAGCTTTGTAATTTTATGAGGTCTCAATTGTCAATTCTTGATCTTAGAGCATAAGCTATCAGTGTACTGTTCAGGAAATTTTCTCCTGTGTCCATGTGCTTGATGTTGTCAGATGTGAGACAGAAAGGGAAAAGTGTCCTTCTTGTGATTATACTGACTGATTGGTGCTGTTGCTTTGTTATTTTGGCTTTGTTATTATGTGCCAGTGTTTTACAAAGTTAAAGTTTTTCATATCTAACTACCCAGAATTTTCCTTCTAGGTGTGAATATCAGACAAGTTTCTGCTACTGTGCAAAAGGAAGCACTTGCAAAGATATTCCTTTTGATGAATGTTTAACAAACAATCATGTAGCACTTAGTACATTCCAGTCATAATTCCAAGAAGTAGATAAATACTCCCCCATAGTATTTTCATAACTACTTTGTGAAACAGACATTAAAATATTTACTCTATTAAAAAATCAAATATTTAAAAATAAAATTAAGAGCATTTCCCAAAGTTCCATGACTGGTAAATGTCAGAATGTATACCTAGACAGTCCCCACCCAACATCTACTCTTTCCACCAACTCCATGCTGCAGCTCAGACTCTTAGTTACCTGTATTGCTATGATAAAACACAAGGACTAAAAGCAATGTATGGAAGAGCCAGCTTATTTGAATATATTTTTCCAGAGGAAGAGTTTATCACTGTGGTGCGGGCATGGCAGCAGGCAGTCAGAGCTGGAAGCTGAGAATACCAAGTCCAACCACATGTAGGAAGCAGAGCTGGTGTAGTAGAAGTGGGGACAAGGCTATTAGCCCCCACAACACACCACCTCAAGGTGTGGTGAGCAGGACTGGATGCTAAGGATTTTCTCTTTCTCTATGTCAGTACAGTAAGACTCACAACACCAAGTCCTATCTCTTGAATGTCTGGGTCAAAGAGTACACATCTCCAAAGGTTTGACAGAGTAAGCCATGTCCTTTAGAAGATGTAGTGCTTGCATTTACACTAACAGTATAGGAATGTGTCTTTGTTCCATTTTTGCCAGCACTAAGCATAATTTTTAAACAAGTTTCTCAGAGTATAATCAGCACAGTGACACATATTGTAAGTGTGCTCTTTGGTAGGTTTTAATAGAGTTTACACTTAGAAAAACCATCCCAATGAAGATAGTAGTAGCCTGCCATTTGCCAAAGTTTCAGCTTGACTCTGTAACTCCTTCATGCGTCCGACACCTCCCCAGCACAGCTAACTCATCAGCAAATTCTCTGTCACTGAAGATTGGTTTAATTTTTTTTAAATGTAACCAGGCAATAGAACTATTTTAGTGGCTACTTTCAGAGTATAGTTATATTGTGAGTCCTTTAGGTGGCTGGATCTGTCTTTCAAACCTTTCCATTACTCAGTAGCATACTACTGTGTAGAAAAGCTGTGATTTATCCATTTGGCTTTGGGTCTTCCACAACATAGGATGTTATCAATAGAGCTGCCACAACATTTGGATCTTAGTGTGTCTGTGTGGTTTTTTTTGTTCTTTTGTTAAACATAAATGTAGAAAGGCTGGTCTGTATATGTTACTCTTTAAGAAATTGCTGGTGGTTTGTCTTATGAGACTCCTTCACCATCACTTGAAAGTTCTAGCTTCTGCAATTTGGCCAACAATTGGTATGGTCAGTTCTGCTTGCTTGTTGAATTAACTTTAGAGATTTTAACATGTATGTACAGTAGCAACTAATTCCACTTTCCCCTTTTGGTTTTGTTGCTATTGTTTTGGTTTGTTGTTATTTTATTTGTTTTAACCATACAGGCTTATCATGCTGAATACCTTTTCTTATGCTAACTATCCATCCATGTAACCTTCTTTGGTGAAATTCATTTGTGTTACATTTTTATGAATCATATTTTTGGTGCTTTCTCTAAGAAAACTTGAGTTAACCTAAGGCTAACCACATCATGTCCTAATATTTGTCTTATAAGTTTTAGTTTCAGCCTTCACTTTTAGGTCTATGATTGACTTTGAATTGTTTTATGTGATGTGACTTGTAAATCCGTGGGCCCTTTCAAATACAATTCAAATACATAAGTATCCAGTTGTTTCAGGGTCCTTCTCCTCCAGAGTGTGGCTACACAAAAACTACTTGTGTGCAAGTGGGATGTGATACAGGTCTAAGTGTCAGCCCTTGGAGTTGATACTGCCCTGCCTGGGAAAACAAGTGGTCACCTACGAACAACAATGCATAAGAGGAACAACAATATGAACTAATCAGTACCCCCAGAGCTCCTAGGGACTAAACCACCAACCAAAGAGTATACATGGTGGGACTCATGGCTACAGCAGCATATGTAGCAGAGGATGGCCTAGTCAGTCATCAATAGGAGGAGAGGCCCTTGGTCTTGTGAAGGTTCTATGCCCCAGTGTAGGGGAATGCCAAGGCCAGGAAGTGGGAAAGGGTGGGTTGGTGAGCAGGGGGAAGGGGGAGAAAATAGGAGGGTTTTTGGAGGGGAAACCAGGAAATGGGAAAGCATTTGAAATGTAAATAAAGAAAATATCTTGGAAAAAAAGAACAACAGTGTGAAAGAGACTTCTGGGGGATTCTGTATACCATCAGTAAAATACCATTTCTCTCTTAAGGTTATTTTAAAGTTTGCTGATGAAGATGGGTGAGCCTCAAGTTTTTATCACAAAAAATGTTTTAAACTGTAACTCAAATTTAAACTATAACTGTAAGTCAGTATAGAATCATTCTGGTTATTTATTTTTCCAGAGTTTTGGAGAGTGTTCATTTTTCTTTCCTTTTTAGAATGAGGTTTTGTATTTAATTAAAAGTTATATCATTTTTCCTACCCCTACCTTTCCTCCTCTCCCTGCCTTCTCCTCCCTCCTCCTCTCCCTCCCAAGTTCATGGTTGCCTCTTCTTTAACAGTTGTTGTTACATATAAATATAAATGAATAAATATACAACCCACTGAGTCATTTCAGTGTTATTTGTGCATATGTTTTGGGGCTGACAATTGGCATCACATAGCCAACCCTGATCCTTGTGGAATATTAATTCTCCCATCTCAGGAGTTGCTAATGACTTATAGCCCTTTATCTAAGGGCAGACCCATGAGACTTCCCCCATCTGTTTAGGATGCTGTTTGCTGTTGGGATTGTTCGGGTTTTGTTAAAGCAACTATGTTGTAGAGGTTTCATGACTATAACTTCCCTGTCATAACTAGAAGGTACAGGCTCAAAGCAGACTTACTTCCTGGTTCTCTGGTTCTTACAATCTTCCACCCAACCCCTTTTCCACAATGTTTCCTGAAGTTTAGGTGTAGAACTTGTATTGTAGATGCCCTCAATGGGTAAGGGATGGGCATCCACAGTTAGTTCTCTACATTCTGACTAGTTGTGGTTTTCTGTAAGGGTCTCCTTCTACAAAAGGATACTTCTTAGATGAGATGGGAGGATGGTAGATACCAGTAATGGAAGTATAAATATTTTAGAATGCAGTTAGGAAATGTACTGGCTTAGGAAACTGGCAATAGTAGGTTCTTATCTAATCCATGATATCTCTAGCCACATGCACTTGGCAAGGTTTCCAGTACCAGGCACGATTTCCCTCACATTGACTCCAATGAGACAGCTGTTGTTCACTGCCAAACAACTGTTCATTGACAATCTTTGTCCTACAGGGTATTTGTCTATTTCATCTAAGATGTCAATTTTATTATATATATATTTTCTTTATTTACATGTAAATTTCTCCTTTCCCAGGTTCCCCTCCAAAAAACAAACAAACAAACAAACAAAAACAACAAGAACAAACCCCTTTTGCCTCCCCCCTCCCCATGCCTGTCACCCCACCCTCTCCCACTTATTGGCCCTGGCATTCCCCTACACTGGGGCACAAAACCTTCACAAGGCCGAGGACCTTTCCTCCTATAGATGATCGAATTTGCAATCCTCTACTATACACATGCTACCAGAACATTCAGTCCCACCATGTATAGTCCTTGATTGGTGGTTGGGTCGCTGGGAGCTCTGAGGGTACTAGTTAGTAATTGTTGTTCGTCCTAAGGGGCTGCAAACCCTTCAGCTTCATAGAACCTTTCTCTAACTCCTTCATTGGGGAACATATACTCAGTTCAATGAATGGCTTTGAGCCTCTACATCTATATTGGTCAGGCATTGTCAGAGCCTCTCAGGAGATAGCTATATGCTTGTCCTTCCTTCAGTCTCTGCTCCATAGTTAATCTCTGCCACTCCTTCTGTG
Organism: Montemys delectorum; assembly: GCA_019843815.1. Taxonomy (NCBI): domain Eukaryota; kingdom Metazoa; phylum Chordata; class Mammalia; order Rodentia; family Muridae; genus Montemys; species Montemys delectorum. Next base: position 261 of record JADRCD010207796.1, on the reverse strand, counting down.
GGTATTTGGCTCCTCATTTTAAGAAGGAATGAAATGTCCACCTTTTGGTCTTCCTTCTTAAGTTTCTTGTGGTTTGTGGGTTGTTCTTCCTGTATTCCAAACTTCTGGGCTAATAACCACTTATCAGAGAATGCATACCATGTGTGTTCTTTTGTGATTGGGTTACCTCACTCAGGATGATACTCTCCAGATCCATCCATTTCCCTAAGAATTTCATAAATTCATTGTTTTTAATAGCTGAGTAGTACTCCATTGTGTAGA
>JADRCD010207795.1:17500-19589 GCA_019843815.1 Montemys delectorum | reverse complement strand
TCTCTGTCTCTGTCTCTGTCTCTGTCTCTGTCTCTGTCTCTGTCTCTCTCTCTCTCTCTGCCTAAGAATCAGAATGTAACTCTCAACTACTGCTCTAGTGTCTGCCTCCTCACTGTGGAGATAAATTGACTAAACTTCTGAAACCATAAACAAGCCCCCCCAAACACTTTTTTTCATGAGAGTTGCCTTGGTCATGGTATGTCTTCATAGCAACAGAAAAATGACTCAGACATCTCCCTTTCAAAAAACGAAAATTCAAACTTTCTCTTTCAAAGTATTTATCAAGATGTTCTTAAAATTCTTAAGAAATCAAAGCAAGGAGTAGATGATATATCACTAAAAAACTAGTGTGGCTATCTCTACATTCTCTTGAAGATATTCCTTAATTTAGGAGATGGATGATGTCTTGGCACTTGTATATCAAGAACTTAACATTTTAAAATTTAAATTTAACATTTAAATAAGATTTTTTTAACCAGCACCTGTTGATTGTGTTTTTCACTTTGTCATAGTGAATGACCCTATTGACTCTACAGTTCCTAAGCAGAAGCTATCCAGCTTTAACTCAATCAGAATCACCTGGAAGGATTAAACACCAGTGGGGGAGCAGCATTTCACCCCAAGCCCAGGAGGGTTTCTGATGCAGAAAGGGCTGGAGCTTGAGACCCATCCTACCAGATTCCAAGCTCACTGCCCTAGAGCATGCTGGGGGTTCCTACAGTCATATCACTATAATTATTGCACAAGGGGAATCTTTTAAATACAAAGCATTCTTGAGTGAGTGTGTATGTATGTGCATGAGAGAGAGGAGGGAGGGAGGGAGAGAGAGAGAGAGAGACAGAGAGAGAGAGACAGAGACAGAGAGAGAGAGAGAGAGACAGAGAGAGAGACAGAGAGAGAGACAGAGAGAGAGAGAGAGAGAGAGAGAGAGAGAGAGAGAGAGAGAGAGAACCTAAGATGTTAGTCCTTAAGCACAGTTCTCAAACATTTTATTTGATACAAAGTTTCTTGCTGGCCTAGAACTCTCTGGTTAAAGCAAGCCCAGAGCTAGAGCAGTCACCTCCCCAGGGCTAGAATCATAAGCATGTACAATGTTATCCCCTAAATGTTATGAAGATGGACTCTAATCTTGCTGTCAATACATTTATTTTGAGTTCAAATTTCAACTTCCTATATAATGTGTGATTTAAAAAAACCTAGGTGTGCTGGGCAGTGGTGGCACATGCCTTTAATCCCAGCACTTGGGAGGCAGAGGCAGATAGATTTCTGAGTTCGAGCCCAGCCTGGTCTACAGAGTGAGTTCCAGGACAGCCAGGGCTACACAGAGAAACCCTGTCTCGAAAGAAAAAAGAACCTTAGGTGTGGTGGATAGTGAATTCTGATTCTCTGGTAGTTCTTTCTCCCCATGTTTGTTCACACAGCTTTATGTCTGTTGGGCTTGATTCTGGATGTTTCTACTGCTTTCTTTATCTTTAGTGGCCAGACCCAGGACAACTTTGATAGCTGTCTCTCTCTCTTCTCTATCCCACCCAATACCTACAATTTCAGTTATATTCCAAGAACGATGGGGGTTTGTTGTTCTGTTGTTTGTTTTCGTTTTGGTTACTATTTTCAAAGACCAGTGTAGCTGTATTTCTCTAGGTAGCAATGTGTATGTAGTTTAGGGTGTTCTTGAATTTGCAGTTGAATCCCTGCTTTCTCAGGAATCCCTAGGGGCCCTGTAGCATTGGTCCTATCAATCTTGTGCATCTCTGACTGAGTTCACAAGCATTGATTTCTGGTGACCCGATATCTGGTATATGCTATGCAATTTAAAGTTATTAAAAATCATCTCACCCTGCTGCTTAGGTTGATCTTAAATTAGGAATCCCCCTGGCTCCGCCTCCCAAGTGCTGGCTGGAATTACAGGCTCGTACCACCATCCCCAGCACACTATGCATTTTTATAAGTTGGTTTTCATACTGAGACCAGGATCTACCTTTTCAAATCCTTCATTGACTAACCTGCTTTAATGTTCCTTTTTTGTTAAAATTGCAATGATGTGCTGGGAGAGTAGCTCATCATGGTGGACTATGATCATAACATGATC
>JADRCD010207795.1:0-12500 GCA_019843815.1 Montemys delectorum | reverse complement strand
TCCAGCTAACCACTTCACCCACTGACTGCCCATGATTTCTCTACCATGTTTTAAAACATCATAGACAATAAACTCCAACAGATCATGACTGGGTTTGTTTTGTCTTTGTATTTCCTGTGCCTGGTACAAAATCGGGCCCTTCAGAATACCTGCTATGTGAATGAACGAAAATTAGAGTCACTGGGTTCTCATTTTCTCTTCTGTAACACATCAGTGATAACAATCTCTATCCTATAAATATTCTTAAAAATCATGTGAAAAGAGAAATTGAAGTACTATGTTTATCCGAACTTGTATTTTCTTGCCAATTATCTTGTGCAAGTATAACATCTACAAAATTCATGAGTAACTGATCTACTTTGTAGCTACAGAAAATAGAAAGTAAAAAATAATTAGATAAAAGGCATGCTTCTTATTTTAGGCATATAGACACTAGCAATACACCCAAGGCTCCATATGGTCAATTTAGCTTCTATTGCTAGATAGTCCCATGTATTTGTGTTGTCTCCAGGTAACCTCTTCTTCACCCAGTGACCAGGTCAACTCCATATAAATGAGTTGTACTTAAGGTAAAATACAAACTGAATATCAAGACAAATGTCTTGGTTGAAACCATGTCTGTAGGGACCTAGAACATAGGGCATACCCTCTTCTCTTGTTTGCTGCTTGAGGACAGCACGAGGTGCTCTGAGTTGAATCTTGGTAAAGGCAATATGACCTCAGGACATCTGGGAAAAATAGACTCCGTAGAAGAAAGACATGCTCAGAGAAACTCTTGGGACCCTTCCTTTGGAGGATTCTCTTGGGATTCTGTTTTCCTCTTCGAACTATTCTAAGCCTTGTGCCACCATCATGTCATCTGCAGAACCATGTGTAATTCCACTTTTGCTGGGTTCTTCCATTTTGCTGCTGTCTTAAGATTTCCCAGCACCAGGGTCTCTTGTTCTGGAGTCTACAAGAGGTCTTTTATGGCTGTCCCTTCGTTCCCACCACAACCATGAGATCCAGTGTTGGTTTTGCCTATGTTTTCCAGCCTGAGTGGTAGTAATGAGGGGGTGGGAGGTAGGTTTAATGTCACCTCTTATATTATGAACCAGTGACATCAGTTTTTAAAGCCAAAAGTATTTGTAAGATCTCCTTTTAAATCTATAGCGGCTTTAACTACCTCCACTCTTCCATTTAAACTGATTTCAGGGGGAAATGTTGGGTTCAAAGCAAAGTCTGGGCTCTTCTCCTCTGTATATTTGCAAATGTACAAAGCTGGGTCTGTTATGTCCTGTCTGAAAGGCTATCTATTTGTACAGCTTTATGCATCTCTTCACAGAACACCCATGAAGTCACAGCTCATATTTCTGCTTTAAATATTCGATCTTTTGGCTTTAAACACCCATAAGGGTTATTTGTCAAAATGGATCTTAAACTTCGCCCCACAGTTCTGCAGCAGATCTTTAAAGTAGTGCTCTAGAGAGGGTGGGAAGGAAAGGGTGGGGGAGACGGGAAAAGTCGGCCATTCAGCAAGCATTTATTGAGTGCCAAGTACGTGTAGAGCATATGGTATCTAGTAATAGGTGCTGTAAGGGGGATAAAATAGAAATGGAATATGTGTTCTTGCTTTCAAGATGAAGGAGAGAGAAACATAAACACTGTCGGCTCAGGGCTGCATCCAACATTTCAAACTTGTTTTCTAAAGATGTTTGTATGAAAATCAGGAGCAAACAACATGGGACATAAAAGAACATTTTAGCAGGAATGTGTGCACGTGCATGTGTGTATGAGTGTGTATGCACATATGTGCACATGAGTGTGTGTTTGCACATATACATGTGTATATGTGTGCACAGATTCGCATGAGTGTGCGTGTGCACATGTGCACGTACATGTGAGAGTGTGTGTCTGTGTATATGTGTCTGAGTGTACATCTCTATGTTTGTGCTTTTGTGTGTACGTGTCCAAGAATGAGTGTGTGCATATGTACATGTATGTATATGTGTGTGTACGTCTGTGTGTCTGTGTATATGTGTTTATGGGTGTATATCTCTATGTATGTACTTGTGTGTACAAGAGTGTGTGGATGAATGTACATGTATATGCATGTACATGTGTGTACATGTGTGTGTGCATGTGTGTACATGTGTGTGTGTGTGGGGGGGCCTATGTTTTCACTCATTCATGTACATTTGGCTGTGAGGAACAGACAGCGTAGGGCAGTTGTGATTATAGAAATAAGATTGATGATATAAAAAGGAGTTATATGGTGTCCTTGATGTGTTCTCTTTCACCTTCTAACCCAATGTGTTTATTTCACGTTCTGAGGTTCCCAGCAGCAGCCCCCATGTCTCTCTTTGCCTCACCAGGGCCATCACCATTCTGACCCTCAGATTCAGATTATTCACTTTGCCAAGTTTGCATTTCCTTTGGTCTTGGGTGAGGATAAACTTATCTCCCTGCTGATGTTTACTGTAGACCAGTTTGGTAATAAGACACTTGGAAGATACCTATCTGCCCTGTGTGGGTTCTAGGGGGCTGCTGCAGAGGCCTGTTTCTGCCAGGATGTGGCCATCCTGAGCTGGCTCACAAGAGCTTCCCTCCACACTGACTCATGCAGGGTTTGCAGAAATGAGGGAAGTTCTCCTTGGAGTTCCATGGAGACATGCTGTAGTAGTGATGTCACAAACACCTTGAAGCCCACTTCCAATAACCCTGAGCTGATTGATAAAACTTTGTAAGAACAATGGATCCTCACATTCATCATCTGCTATTCAAACACTCTCTCACGACATTATTATGGATAATATGCACTGAAGTAATACATAGAAATCAATGAATACAAATGCTCAATGCCCAGACAGCACCTAATAAAATTTTAACTTGTGTTAGCTGAGGCAATGGTAGAATTGGTAAGGTACTTGTTGCACAAGCATGGATTTACAAGACTGATCACCACAGCCAACAGAAAAGTCAGTGCTGGGCAAATGACTCAATGAATAAATTGTTGGCTCCAGAAGCACAAGGCCTAGAGTTCTGATCCCCAGGATTCACATGAAAGCTAGGTAGATGTGTCAGAAAACAGAGGATCTCTGGAATAAGTAGACTAGCTAAACTAGCCAGGATTGGTGAGGTCAGGGTTCATTGGGAGACCCTGCTTCAACAAAATAAAGGGAGAGCTATTGAAGAAAATATCCAGTGTTAACTTCAGACCTTCATACAAACACACACACACACACACACACACACACACACACACACACAAACCACACCCACACACAGAAACACAGAAACACTTAGACAAACACACACATCTACACTGAGAAACACAGACACACCCACTCACTCACACAAACACGGATACACATACACTCACACAAACACAGATACACACCCACTCATACAAACACACATACACAAACATACACACAAGCACACACACATACATATACGTACTCACCCCATACAGAAACACAGACACAGATGCACCCAGTCACTTACACAAACACAGATATACATACACACTCACTCACACAAACATACACACATAAACACACACTCATATATAGAAACAGACATACTTACACAAACACAGATACACACACTCACACAGACACACGCATACTATTTTTAAAAGCCAAAAAGTATGTACTGGGGAAGCAGAGACAGAAAGACCCCTTTGCTTGCTGGCAGTCAGTACAGTTGAATTGCTGAGCTCAAGGCTCAGCAAAAGACCCTGTCTTGGAAACATAGACTGAAGCATGGTGGAAGAAGGCACCAGATGTTGACCTCTGGCTTCTACAGGGGCCCACACACATACAACAAACTTTAAATAACATATCAATATAGTTTTTATTAATATTCATTCATTGTGTGCACACTTCCTTGTGACTTGGCTTACCAAGCATATGACTAAGAGGAAAACAGGACTTACTCCATCCTTTAAGCCTTTTTAAAAATCCTGACTGCATAGTCAAGTGCTGTGTCAGATCCTTCCTCCCTCCTCCCTCCTCCCTCTTCCCTCCTCCTTTTTTCTCCCCACAAACATTTCTTGCATATCTTTGAGGTACTGGTATTGCATTAGATTCTAGCAGAACAGTGGGGAGACAGACACTGTGTCCTCTCATAGCCTATAGTCCAGGGAGAAAGAAGGTGTGACAAAATTATTCCAGGTGTTGACACAGAGCTGAGTTCTGGGGCTTGCCGAAGGGTTCATAGAACACAAGGTCTCCACAAGTTCAGGTGAATATTGTGTAATGCATTTACATTTCGGAGTCCAGTTATTTGATTGGTATTTTCATTATAGTGTCCCTAAAAACAAGTCTGTAATTTCCCAGTGAGTTGCCAAATCAAATTAATGAATTTCCAAGCCCATATTTTAAGTGACAAACCTATTCTTTGTTTGTAGATTTGAATATAACAATGGGGCTTTGCCCTGTTGGCTTCCATTGATTAAGACAAAAGTCAAACTGTGAGTTTAGTTTACAAATGTTTCAAATTATAGCCATACTCTTATCTTCAGCCAAGAGTTTTAGAGCTCCTCTGGATAACTCAGAGGAATGGAGATCTTATACTGATTGACTGGTAAATCAGTCACGTGAGAGCACCAAGTGGAATTTTATTTCATTCACACAAGAAGTAAAGGTGAATCAGCCTCGTGTCTATTTCTTTTTACATATTAGGAAATTAAAACTCAGAAAGGTTAAAACTTAGTCCAGGGCTCTTATTTAAAGCCAAGGATACTACTGTCTCTGAATGGTACTCCTAATTTGGATATGAGTGCCCTGACCATTTATTGAAAAACAAAGGCGTTTCTTTCTACATTCCTGGCCTGTGTGAATTTATATAGTCACTGCTAGTGAAAAGAAGATTTATTTTACCAACCATCCATCTGTTCTCCATTGCCTAATGCGGCAAGTCTCCAGCTCTCAAGCGATACTCTTCTTTTTCCTATTCTTAGAAAAAGAAAGTACTCATTTCTTAAACCAGTGTTTGACTTTAAATCCACCTTATTTTTCATCAGTCTTTCATTCTGACAATCAGCTATGAGGGTCATTGTGGCGGTTTCATATTGCTATAACACTAACCAGGGTTCATAAGACTCTCGACAACCACAGCTCCAGATCATAACTTTAAAATAATGGTCAAGATCCTTGAAACTCCAGCACCAGCTCACAATTCCTATTAGTTTTCAGTGTCCTTTCCCTGTGTAGTAAATTGAAGTTCCTAGCCCAACCAAGCAGCCATGGAGGAGAATTTGCATATTGTTTACAGAGGGTACTTTGCTCTGGACCACCTCTGGGCTTCGTGCATGTAACCTTGTTTCCATCTCTTCTTTCCTTCTTCTGTCTTCAAATGTAACAGTTTATATTCTTCAAATGTTTTTGGTACTCTGGTAGCTCCCCAAGCTAGTATATGTATATTCTTTTAATCATCCCTGTTGCCCTATAAGCCACTGTTAATACCTTCAAAAACCCTCCCCTAGTACCTGGGTACCTTGGCTATTAGCACAATTCCCTCAACACAGCCCCCTCCCTGTATTTCTGAATTTCCAACACAGATTAAAATAGTGCTTAGCTGATAGGACTGTTGTGAATTTTAAGTGACTTAATACAGAAACTCCCCAGGATAGTTAGTAATTAACAGATACTACTAAGGAGCATTAATTATTCAACCATCTTACAATTCTGGAAGCTGAAGTTCCTATGGTGTTACAACCTGAACAATCACAATTCAGACCCAACCCTGTTTCCAGAGTCTAAGCTGTTCTCTACCACTAGGCTCCACCACCAACACGTTCTAGTCTCATTCAAATGCCCCACCCTCTCAAATGTCCATCCTCATTTGTGGTTCAAGAATACCCTCTGAATGAGGGACATCCCATTGACCCCTGATTGATAGTGCAGTGTCTTAAGACAGAGTTCATCTGCAGGTAATTTCAAATATATATGATATTCTTGTGTCAGCTGCCTTAACAACTGATGCCTTAACCTGTACCAACAATTTCCCATTGTCTACTTGCACTCAGAGGATGCAAGGGAAACCCTGCAGATAGTCCTACCTGTGGCGAAGATTCTTTACACCACAAAGATACAAAACAAGGGGAAATGGTACATGGAGTGAACTCAGCAAGAAACAAGGCCAAACTTCCAGGAGCCCTCACTAAGGAGCATCCCTTAAGATAGACCCGTTTCTATGGCAATAAGTTCTGACAGAAAATAAAAAAGAGGGGGGTTATCAGGGAGTCTCCTCGGAGACTTGGTGCCTAGGTGCACGTGTACTGAAATTTCAGCCTGGAGACTCCTTTCTTAATTCCTTTTGGTCCTCTGAAAGCAGGTGTTCAGTCTGAACCAGTCGTTCTGCAGTTTATACAGCATGGTGTTCCTCTTGTTTTTTGGAAAATGCTAGGCACGCTTCAGAGGCTAAAGCTTCTTTATGTTGACCTGGAGAGGGGCTTAGAAAGAGACAAACATTCATACCAGTGGGGTTTTTTTGTGGCTAGAAATAATACAGATGAGCCCTATCCAGGCCACCTCCCTGAACAAGAGGGAAATCCTTAACAGACTGCTCCTAGACTTAAGGTCAGTTCACCCTGGCAGCCCAAGGCCTCGAACTGCTGCACTTCTCTCCTGAGTCTAAAGCTCACCAAACCACTCTGTAAATTTTGGAATCACTGTTGGTGGCTTGCATTCCTGTTAGTTGGTGTCATATACATACATAATACATACATACACGTATATGTACATGTATATATCTTTCTGCATATATGCTCATCCTACTGGTTCTCTTTCTCTGGAGACCCTGATTCCTCCCCAAACTCAGTTTTCCCAGATATTAGCCAAGGCTTGCAAGCTGCTTTTGCAAGAATAGCGGCAACCTTGAGAGTCGTCTCCCTCTGCCCCACCAGTTGACTCTTTCCTGCACATCACTGCCATGTATGCTAGTAAAAGTCACATGGTCATTAAACCAGGGAGCAGCCGAGCCCACAAACAATAATGAAGTTGAAGAAAAAGCACAAGGAGAGAACTCATGTCGGAGTTGAGGCGGCAGGTATAGACCCCAGATTACTGGCTTTCCTGAAGTAAGGGAACATTCAGGGAAGACTCAGGAGTGTCATGGCTGATTGAGGAGACTGGAGAAGGCCAGAAATTCTGCCATTCCTTAGGGGAAGATGTGGACTTGATTGCCTGTATTCCTAGAGTTGGGCTGGTAACTATTTAGTGTCACTAATAGACTATGGCCTGTGTGACATTGTAGAAATTCTAGAAAGGAGCTCTAAGAAGCATGATACTTTTGCTGTTCTCCTCTTAGGACCCTTGAATAGCTGTGTGATGATGCCCAAGAGCCCTGCTAAGAAACCAAGGGGAGGGGGAGACCTGCCAGTCACAGTAGTGCCAGTTGTCCCAGCTGTGGTGACATACTGCTAAGTAAAGTCATCGTGTCTTAGCTAGAAGTTAACCTTGGAAGCAGCTCCTCTGGGTAAAGATAAGGCCATCGGAGCATCGCCCTGCAGGACCCCACCCAGATAATGGAACCATGACCAAATAATACACCGAGGTGGCTTGAAGCCAGTAACTGTGGACACCTGACTTCACAGCAGTAGATAACCATTACAGTCTGGCAGATGGGACAGCTGAAGCACAGTGGCTGCCTTGTAATGATGGAGCCCAGAGTGAGACACAGGAGAGAGACATCTGAGCAGAGGCAACAGGGCTGCTCAGATCTTCTCCTGCCAGTTTTCCACTGTTTCGCAACACTGACATGTGTCACTTCCCAGTGAAAACAATCTGTACCCTTCCGAGTTAGGCACTGCCTCAGAATCTCTTCCAGACCTCGTCAGCCCTCAAACCAAGCTCTGTGAGCTGGGGAGATCCCAGACACAGTGAGTCATGTTTATCTTCTGAGTGCTGAAGGCCTTGTGCTGACTTAGATCACCACTGACCTGTGGTCTGAAGCTTGTTTCTTTACCGGGAGCCAAAACACAGCACATAACCTCATCTCCAGCAAAGTTCTCAACACAGCCCGGGTGTCTAAGTGCGGGTGCCAAATGTGCCTGCGATGAATCTAGCAATGTCATAATTACCCCACACCCAGTCTGGCTGATTTTCTGGACAGCACTATTGAGCTACTTAATTAGAGCAGTTAAATCTAGACATGCATATTCAGGCACTGGATACTTAATTTATAGCATAAGGAGAGAGAATCCACCCACCTATCCACTTAACAACACGGGTGGAATACAGCCTGTCACAGATACATTAGAAGCAGTACTTCCTGCACCCTGAGATTGCTTTTACCTTCTCTCCCAAGAGACAGGAATAAAAGGAACTCTGGTCAAGGTAACAAATGAATAACTAGTGTAACAGAGACGAAGAAGGTGAGATGAGAGTTGACCAGAGGGAGACACCACAGCTGGCCAAAGGAAACAGAGCCTGGAAAGATTTCTTAAAAGTGTTCTCTATCACCCTCCAACTCCACATTTAAAAGCCGCACACGGTTATTAGCTGTGTGACCTTGTGCAAATCATAAATTTTCTTACATCTTGGTTTGCTTATCTTTTAAAGGGAATGGGTTGGGCTAAAAGATCTTGAAGGCCCTTTTTGCTCTAAAGGCCTGGAATACATGATTTTTCATGAGAAGACCCAGCAAAACGTGCAACCATCTATCCTTCCTACAACTAGAGTAACTTTTTAAATCTAAATAAGATAATGTTTCCCATGGTTTAAACCCCTTCGGTGGCTGCATTTCAAAGAAAGCCCAAACTCTCCTGATGATACTCAGACTGCCTGTGTTCTCAGTATCCCTGGCTCCCACATCCTCCTCTGGCCTTCACCCATTTACCCAGTGGCCTCTCCCCCTTCTCTGAATATAGGAATTGTGATTTTCAGAACAGTTGTGTTCCAGTCCCCATTCCTGTTCACTTGCCCTACCACTTCCTCTGAGCCAGGCAGCTTGGAAGCAGAAAACAGTACCACCCAGGAATCCTGGCAGGGCCAACAGCTGCCTGGAGAGCAGGGAAGGAGATTCTAGTCTCCTACATTGCTCCACACTGACTTTCAGATTCTCCTCTTGACTTGTCCCCACATTTCCAACCCTGCTTTTCAGAGACTAAGTGCCTTCAATTGTTGACAATTTTTGCAGGGAGGAGGGGGGAGAAGTTGATAATGTACCTTGACTACAGTAGTCAGGGTTCAATGTTCTTAGTTGGACCAGCCAAGCCTTCCACCTTTTATCATGGAAAAATGTATTCATTCTTTGAGACTACAATTCTCTCCCTTCCCCTTCCCTACCTGCTCCTCCCCCTCTCTTCTTCCCCCAACTTTCCTTCCTTTCCCTCCTGGCCACTCTCCTCCTCTCCTCTCCTCTCCTCTCCTCTCCTCTCCTCTCCTCTCCTCTCCTCTCCTCCTTCCCTCTCTCCTTTTTCTCCCTCCTTTCTTCTTTCTACCCATTCTTTTGTCACTACATAGTTAACTCCTTTTGTTCTCAATTATAAAGGGTTTGTGCAGAGGCATGGATTAAAGAGTGCCTCATTTCTCAATGTTTAGATGCAGTGAATCTGGCTTTGTCTTCAGGCTTTCCCTCCTTGTTTAGGTCTTAGTTAAAGTGATGGTACATGCCTTTAATCCCAGCACTCGGGAGGCAGAGACAGGCAGATTTCTGAGTTTGAGGCCAGCCTGGTCTACAAAGTGAGTTTCAGAACAGCCAGGGCCATAAAGAAAAACCCTGTCTCGAACCCCACCTCCCCTCCAAAAAAGAGAGATGGACTTCAGTGCTTGCATGAAACCTGAGGAGTCCCTCCAGAAGTTTCTACCAAAGTGTCCTATTGGTGTGTTTCTTGACATTTTACTGTAATGTTCAGCTCTGTCCTTCATTAGCAGCTCAATGGTTTTAATAAGTCTGTCTATTACCTTGTATGAGTCTGCTGCTCACACTACAATGTACACACAGGGGAAGCAGGAACTGTGTCCGTATTCTCCCATCAATTATTCTCCCATCAATGAATGCTGAGTGTCTAGCACAGGACTTCATTTTGGACAAACACTTGAAAATTTCTTCTAATGAATGTAGCCATGAGAACCAAACCTTAATCTCCATTGAGTGATAATTGCTGAGGGAAACCAGACTGGAAATAAAAAGAGACAAAGATCAGCAAATCAGAGGATACCATGGACTTGGAGACTGCAGACAGGCAGACTTGGGAACTGCACCCTCCGTGTATAAACTCCAGAACTACTGCTCAGAGCTATACGAACTTCCAGATGGATTATAGAACAATGGGGAGCAGAGGTAATGACTGTGCATCCACTCATGAGACTGCTGTGAGATTACAGTGAGTCCACACAGGTAGAGCTATGAGGACAGCATCTAGCACTCTGTGATGTTAATGGTACGTCAAATACCTGTTCATTGCTTTAAGCCTCTGGGGCTATTCGAGAATATTTGTTGCACAGAATAACTAATTCAATGTTTGTTGCACAGAATAACTAATTCTTCTAGCCAATCTTGGAACTGGTGGAAATCTTATAAAGCAAGCAATCCAAAATCTCACTCATTTTCTTCTCTTGAGGGTAGGACCTGTGGACCAGACTTCAATGCCTGGGCAGAAGCTCGCTTTGTTTCATGGGGTATTTGTTTATCTGCTTGCTTGCTGGTCTACTGCTATAGCAAATGTCCTATGGAAACTCAGTTACTATTTTGTTACTATGAACACATAGGGTATTCAGGAGATGCTGGATCACAGGGATTCTACCCTCTGCCTGGGATTAGTGTCCTATGAAGGGCCTCGGTGGCATCTGCTAACCTCTCTATTAGAAGACCATAGCTTACAAGATCCTTACTCTCTCTCTCTCTCTCTCTCTTCCTCTCTCTCTCCCTCTCTATCTATTATCCTCTCTACCTCTGTCTCTCTCTCAATCTCTCTAATTCTCTGTTTCTGTCTTTCTTCGTCTCCTCATCAGTCAGTTCTCTCTCATTCTCTCTGTTTCTATGTCTCTCTTTCTCTCTCAATTTCTCTCATTCTCATCTCTCATTTTCTCTCTCAGTCTCTCCCAATCTCTCTGTATCTCTCTGTCTCTCATTCTCTCTCAAGCTCAGTCTGTCTCTCTCTGTCTCTTTGTCTTTGTCTCTCTCTGTCTCTCTGTTTCTCTGTGTGTATATATCTATTATTCTCTCTACCTCTGTCTCTTCCTCAATCTCTCTCCAATTCTCTGTTTCTATCTTTCTCTGACTCCTCATCTCTCAGTTCTCTCTCATTCTGTTTCTCTGTATCTCTTGTTCTCTCTCAATCTCTCATTCTCATCTCTCATTTTCTCTCTCAGTCTCTCTCATACTCTCATTCTCTCTCAATCTCTCTCATTTTCACTCTCAGTCTCAATCTCTGTCTCTCTCTATTTTTCTGTCTTTCTGTCTTTCATTCTCTCTCAAGCTTAGTCTCTCTCAATCTCTCTGTGTCTCTGTCTCTGTCTCAGTCTCTCTGTGTTTCTGTCTCTCTGTCTTTGTCTCTCTCTGTCTCTCTCTCCCTCTCTGTCTGTATGTGTGTGTGTTGCTCCCATACCCACCAAGAGCTTTAGCCCTCCGGTGAGTAAAAGGGAAGCACAAAATGCACTCTCTGTGGGCTATTTTTAAAGAAGAGGTCAGGAGGCTTTGAAAGGGCTGGACATGGATCTGAAGGAGTCAGGGGAGTGGTGTGGGTGAAAGTGATCAAAGTGGTATGTATGAAATTCTGGAAGAATTTACAGAAATATTATATTAAATTAACAAGAGTTCTACCACTAAACTGTATTCCCATTACAAACACCAAATATTCTGATGTCTTTTTCTGGCACTTCTAAGCCCCCAGAATTGTGAGGACTAACCTGGTTTTTATTGCTCGGGCTAAACTGGAGTATGTGTGTATGGGGGGGGGGGGGAGGGTCACATGTTCCAAGGATTGGGTGTGGAGGTCAGAGGACAACTTAAGGAGTCTGTCCTTTCCTTGTACAATAGGCGTTCCAGGGATTGAACACAGATTATCAGGCTTGGTGGCAAGTGCCTTGACCCTCTGAGCCAACCCTTTAGCCTCCAATGTATTTCTGGAGCCAGCCTTTCCTTTTTCTTTGGCAGTAACTCACAGCAGCCCCCAATTCACCCCACAACAGAAAGGCTTCCTCTGAGTCTCGTTATCTCTACCTGTCTTGGACTACAACTGGCAACTTCATGAGGACAGGAAATACCTATATCTCTCTCAAGCTTATCACAAAAAAAGCAGGCAAACAACAAATGCTTGCCAAAGAATTAAATGGGCACATAAATCAATTAGCCATTGCTGTAAATGTGAATTCTTTTATGTGATTCATCATTAACAGTTCAGAATCCCCGGGATCCAGCTGAACAACTGTCCTAAAGCCCCTGCATCCTGGAGCTGTGTTTTACTGCAGGGCTGGCCTCCTTGCTCTTCTGGGACTGATCTGCTCTCTCTGGAGTTGTCTGCTCCTTCCTTTCTTGTCCCCCTTTCTTCTTGCCATCTAAAGCCTAAA
>JADRCD010207794.1:42500-63040 GCA_019843815.1 Montemys delectorum | reverse complement strand
TTTTTTTTTTTTTAAATGTCTTCATTGCTTTAATGCTGGGATACTTTTCACATATCAAAATAACTTAACTTGGAGCTGGCGAGATGGCTCAGTGGGTAAGAGCACTGACTGCTCTTCTAAAGGTCCTGAGTTCGGATCCCAGCAACCACATGGTGGCTCATGACCACCCATGATGAGATCTGACGCCCTCTTCTGGTGTGTCTGAAGATAGCTACAGTATACTATACCGAAGCCAGCGGGGGCCATCCTGAGTTCAGTTCCCAGCACCTACATGATGGCTCATGGCCATCTGTACAGCTAAAGTGTACTCATACACATAAAATAAATAAATCTTTCTTTAAAAAAAAAATAACTTAACTTGAGCCAGAGTTGTACAGGTGTCAGGTATGTGCTGTTCACATATCTTATATAAATTTTAGTTTTCTAATAAAAAGAAACAGCTTGATTGGCAACTAGGTTTCCATCAGTATTATGAAAAAAACTTGAGTTCTTTTTAAACAGTGTATTAGTAGATTAACTGAAAACAAACACAGGCTGGCGAGATGGCTAAGAGGGTAAGAGCACTGACCACTCTTCGAAAGGTCCTGAGGTCAAATCCCACCAACCACATGGTGGCTCACAACCACCCATAATGATGTCTAACACCCTCTTCTGGTGCGTCTGAAGTCAGCTACAGTGTATTTATGTATAATAATAAATAAATCTTTGGGCCTAAGCAAGCAGGAACTGAGCGAGCAGGGCCGACCGGAGTGAGCAAGGTTGACCAGAGTGAGCAGAGGTCCTAAAAATTCAATTCCCAACAGGCATATGAAGGCTCACAACCATCTGTACAGCTACAGTGTACTCACATACATAAAATAATAAATAAATATTTAAAATGAATAAATAAATAAATAAACAAACAACTCAAAACCTACCAAGAGCCAAGAGCATATTGGCTCTCTAGAGTTTAGTGTCCTTTACACAGGCAAGTGAAATCTGATTTTGAAATACTAAAGATACACTGTACACAATTTTTGAAGAGAAGAATATAGAGCTTTCTCTATATTCTGTCTCAGAAATCAACAGTAGATAGGGGTTGGGGAGGAAATAGTATAAGAGGATCAAGAATAAGAGTAGTAGACAAGTATGCCAGAGCATAAAATGTAGATTGTTACCAATTCAAGACATGTTTACTAACATTCTTACCAACGTCTTTACAAGCTAGTGCACATCACATCAATGCTGGAAAAAGAAATATGAAAAGAAATGATGCCTATCCACAAGACTCCTGCAGAACAGTGGAAAGATATATAAAGGAGATGGGGGTAGGGATGAATGAAAGAAGCCCAGGAAGAACATTCCCCAGGTGACTCGTATTTCACTTGGCAAAGAGCAGCCAAAGAGCTGGTACAGATTAAATGGCCTAGAAACTCGAACCTTGTCAGGTCCGTAAAGGCAAACATGGCTATGCAATCTCAGGCTTTATCCTCTGCCCACCTTGGTCGATTCAGCCCACACCATGAGAACAAGTGCCCTGTCTCTACCTCAGCATCCTGTAGAAGACTGTGTGAGGAGACTAGCTCTCTCCCAAAGAAACTTGTTTATCCCCTGGAAACTTAAAATTCCAGTGTACAAAACATCTAGATTTTAAGGCTGGGAAAGTGGTTCAATGGTAGAATGCTTGTTTAACATAAACAAGACACCAAGTTCCGAGATACCGGGTGTCTCTGAAGATAGCTACAGTGTACTCATATAAAGAAAAATAAATACATAATATTTTAAAAAAGAAAAAGGTTATAATAATGCCTAACATGTAAATGCATTGTTTATTTAGAATAGGTGGCAATGTCCCTTGGGGAACATCTTTTTCACAAAATAGAAGCTTAGCTGGGGGGATCTTACTCTTAGGTCACCATTCCCTTAATTACAATTAATATCCTTAGCCTGTTTATCTCCTTGAGCACAGGATTTGGTTCCATTCCACTTCTTGGTAACCCTTTAACCCTTGAACCATACATTTTGTATTTTTCCTTTCTCAGCTTGCTACGTTTGATCAAAATGCTCTTCATAAGGACATTTTGTCTGTTCACAGGACAGAGTCTATGCTAGGCTGTTTTAATATTTGTCAATATAAGTAGTGTAAATCTCTTCACTTTAGCCTCAGGCAGACTCTTCAGACAAGGGCAAAAAGCAAACACATTCTTCACCAAAATATCACAAGAAACATCTCTAGGCAAGATACTAAAATTCTTCTCCTCTGGACCTCTTGAGCCAGGCTCCCATAGCTTAAATCACCCTCAGTACCACTGTCTTCCATGATTTTATTAGTGTGGTCTATTAAGCCCCACTTAAAATATTCCACTACTTTCCTAATTCAAAGTCCCAAAATCCACATTCCTCCAACCAAATCATTGTCAGGCCTATCACAACAATATTCCACTCCTGGTACCAACTTTGTTTTATTACTGTGTAGAAACCATTACCAAAGCAAGTCTTATAAAGGCTAACGTTTAATTAGGGCTGGCTTATAGTTTCAGAGGTTTAGTCCAATATCATCAAGGTAGGAAGCAAGACAGTGTGCAGGCATACATGGTGCTGGAGGAGCTGAGAGTTCTACACCTTGATCAGAAGACAGCCAAGCAGAGACTGGATTCTACACTGGGCAGAGCTTCAGCATAGGAGACCTTAAAGCCCATCTCCACGGGGCTGGTGAGGTTGCTCAGTGGTTAAGAGCACCGACTGCTCTTCTGAAGGTCCTGAGTTCAAATCCCAGCAAACACATGGTAGCTCACAACCATCTGTAATGGGATCTGATGCCCTCTTCTGGAGTGTCTGAAGACAGCTACAGTGTACTTACATATAATAAATAAATAAATAAATAAATACCCATCCCCACAATGGATACTTCCTCTAACAAGGCCACATCTCCTTCAATAAGGTCATAACCCCAAGTAGTGCCTCTCTCTGTGGGCCAAGAATTCAAACACATGAATCTATGGGGGCCAAACCTATTCAAACCACCACATTCCTGTATCATGCCTACTTCCAAGTACCTCCTTTGTGCCTGCCCAATTAGCAAAGCATTCGTGTACTCACTATTCAGTGAAGAACCGGGCAATGCCATACTGGCTAATATCCTCCCTGTTCTCCAGCAGCTGGCACACTGCATCTTCCATGTACGTGAGGACATGTCTCTGAGCTGCAAATAGAAAGAAAGAAAGAAAGAAAGAAAATGGAAGAGATTTAAAAAAAAAAAAAAAAGACAAAAAGTTCTCTCAATCCCAATTGAGAGGCCATGTAAGCCAAGATGCTATTTCTGCCCTGAGGGAGTGGACTAGAATAGAGGCAAAGCTTGCTTCCCATAACTGAGCTATGAAAGAAATGAGTGCAGAACATGACCTACTGAGATCTGACTAGCTATCGGCCCTACCTTCCATTCTTGTTTTCAGTAACTAAGAGCTTCAGCTCCACTCTTTCCTGCAAGCTGTTTCCTCTACATCTTCCATCCTTTCCCATCTGTGCATGGTCAAAATGTATTTCAGGAAATAGATGATCTGATTCTAAAGACAATCCAGATTTAATTTTAAAATATCACTGGAAAAGGTTAAGGGCCATGAAAACTTCAGTGCTGTTACAGGTGTGCATCATTAACCTTGGAAAACAGCAAGACTTTATTAGACATACTTATCAGGTATACACACAACCTGCATTTGTTGTGACTGGGAAATGTGTGAATTAATCACAGGCTTGTCAAAATAAGCTCAACTCAGAAAAACAAAGTATCAAAGAGTCTATTAGGGACTTCAAAGAGGGTCAAATGGGAGTGAAACACAGAGGGTAGAAGAACAAAGTATAAATATGATCAATGCATTATATATACATATATAGTAAAGTCCATTAATTTGTACCATAATTAACATATGTTAATAATTTAATGTTTTTAAAAACATGGTCTTAGAGATAGGTAGGTAGGTAGATAGATAGATAGATAGATAGATAGATAGATAGATAGACAGACAGATAGATAGACAGACAGACAGACAGATTTGTTGTTTATTTGGCTTTTTGAAACAGGAGGCTAGTCTGGAATCATTATGTAGACTAGGTTGGCCTAGAGCTCAAAGAGATCTGCCTGCCTCTGCCTCCTGAGGATTGAGATTAAAGACATGTGCCTCTGAGCCTAGTGTAAAAGTACATTAATGTTAGAAGGACCTGGATTTGAGTAACTGCCTGTTGTAGCTTCATTTTGAATAGTTACTTAATTTATACTTGATTTAGGCTTTATCAAGTGTACAAAGCTGTGTAATTTAGTTCTATAGTGAAGACAAACAGAAAAAAGAAGTAAATATGTTTGTAAGGTGGTCTTGAGAACAACGCTGTGAAATAATCTACATCAAATTCTAGCTCTGCTTTCAAAAAATTAATCATAATCAAGTATGTTAAACTGAGAAGAAAAATATAGCCGGACTAATATTAAAATGCAGCCACCTTTCCACTGTTGCTGTGGTCCCTTCCCTTCTCTACCCACTTAACACTGATCTTACAAAATCCTTCCTTCCTCGGGCTCTGTGGGTTTTGATGACTTACCTGTACCTAAGGCTAGTACAAGAATCCAATATCCTCCCCCAACCCTTTGATAGCAAAAAAGAAAGAGCTTCTACTTAGAAGCAAATCCTGGTGTTTCTACTCCCTAGCTCCAGGGACTAAAAGTCAGGGGAGTGTTTCCATAGTAGTCAGAATCAAAGTACTCTTATCTTGAGGGCTAGGGGAATGGAAAAAAACTTTTTTCTTTTTTCTTTTTTAAATAGACTGGAGGGGAGTGGGATCATGCCAGTTTAATAATACCAGATAAATATCTTCCAGTCAGACACTTAGTCTACTATATTACAAATAACACCTACCATTTTTGAGCCCCCTATCCAACTTATTGAACAATATTCCAGATAATGTACTGATTATTCTAATGCATTATTTTATTTAATATTAGCAACAATCTTATGATAGGTTAAGATAGCTGAGAGTTGACAAATTAAAGCAACTCTCTTAAGATTACACAGCTAATAGTAAGAGAACCTGAGTTTAAAAAAAAATCAAGGTTTGTCTGGTTCAAACATCCACACTCGCCTCAAAACGCTTCATCACTAACACTTTACAGCCAGCCACAGAGGTAAAAGTCACATTTATTTTACACAGAACATAAGGCTTGAGTGTAGCAAAATCACCTGAGGGGTGTGGTCCAATCCTGTCTATGTGAACTGTGGGCATACGTGTACACACATGAGTGTCACGTGTGTGAGCACCTCTGTCCTGTCCCTGTCTGCATACCAATCGGCACCTATGTGAAGTCAGGACTTGTCTATGGATTTCTGAGTGTCTAACCAAGAACTGCTACAAAGTATTCACCCCACCCCTTCACAGGTCACAAAGTGGAACTAGAAAGTGCTGGTTCTTTCTTTAATCTGGGTGAAGGGTAGGAGTTAAAAAGCCACAGAGAGAGGAGAGAGAAGCTCCACTGTGTGGGAATTCTGCCCAGACGTAGAGCAAGGGTGAAGCTCTCTCTAATTGCTCTTCCTGGTCCTTACCTGCACTCTTATCAGTCTGGTGTTCTCTCTGTGGTTAAGTGTACCACCCAGCCCCGGAAAATCCTTACAGTTGATCAAACTTCAATGAGACTCAGTAAGTCCAAGGCTCTTCTTGCCTGGCAGTAAATGTGGAGAGTGCTCCTTTGTACTTCTTTGTAAATGCAAAGGAATAAGCTTTAATTTATGTGAGTGATTAAAGAATTCAAATAGCGCACCTGCACCCCCGGAGGGGAAAGATAGCTGGGCACCTGAACTGCCTTTTTGGAGAAGGAAACACATTTCAGACTGGCTTTTCCTCTCCTGCTTTGCTGTGACTTCCACAACATGATCAGGATTAAGTCTTCCAGCCTGTACCAATAAGGCTTCACTGTCCTGAAACCCCCATTAACGAATGCCTAGCTGTACATGTCATGATCAGGTAGCATTGTCTGAGATAGGCACTTATACCTTCGACATGCTAAAAGGAAAACCCAAGTAAATCAAAGTGTAAGAAAACATTGCCTGATCCTTACACGAACCAAAGAAGTGATGGAGACTGGGCCAGGACAGTGTTAGGTCTGCTGACTTAGACTATGCTGATCACCTTCCCTCTTTGGACTGCAGTGGCCCTTTTTATACTGCCTTAAAATGATTGGGACTAAAAAATCTATCTGATAATAAACTACTGCATTAGAAAATACTTGGCATATGCAAAAAGTAATACATCTTGATGATACCGCTGTTACTACACACTGACTTTACAGATTAAACCAGAATACATGAGTCAGCCCACCTATGTGTGTAAATTACCTAACTTCAGTGCTCTTTCTGGAAAGTTAATTCTTCAAAAACAGTACCTACCACTGGTATTATAGTAAGGATTCAATAATATAATAATCTCAGTATAGCATCTGCTACATAGCATGTGATAAACATTAGGTTCCTGAACACTTATATAAAGTCCTGTTTATCCATTCAAGAAAAATATGTTCAAAGATTTAGGGGCTACATAAGATTTTATATTTACCAACTGGGCATGGTAGCACATGCCTTTAATTCCAGCAACTTGAAAGTGGCATGTGGATCTCTGTGAGTTTGAGGCCAGCCTGATTTACATTGTGAGTTCCAGGACAGCCTGGGCTATGTAGAGAGACACTGTCTCAAAAAACAAACACCAAAAAAGATTTTTGTATCTATAATACTTTACATAATCATATACCCATTTTAGCTGCAGCTTTTAAACTTGTGGGAAGCATTCACTTATTAGCTGCTAATTACTCAGAAAGCCCTAATTTACATGGGAAAGTCCAAAATGGTTTCCTTTTACCCTCTTCCCAAACATAAATACCATCAAAGTACTAGCTGTTAATTTCACAATTAAATGATAAGGGAGCCATTTGGAAATTCTTGCTTGAGGGGTCTAAAATTTCCACCTACATCAGTTACAGCATTTTCATTTTTAAATTATCATTTAAAACAGTCTCAACACTTGAGTAAACAAGTCTTACCAGGAATATATTACTGAGTTAACTCCACGTGCTATCAGTAAATACAAGGAAATAGCGCTGTAAGCAAAGGCAGAGTATATACATATGTATCTTAACCCCGACTTTCCTTTCACACCAGTCCTGTTTTGAAGCACTCTGTTCTTTGAGTTCTCAAGGCTCAAATGCTGGCTACTGCAAATAAATGTCTGCTGAACTAAATAAATTCAAACTGTTCTTAAGGATGAGGAAACTAAATCCGCTTAGCCACCACCCTGTCCTGTAAACTGCTTATAAGTCTTAAGTTTAGTATTTTTTATAAATTACTAACATCATCCAATATATGATCCTGTGAAGTACAAACAAATAGCTAAGTAGATTAGCAAGTTACCAGATTTCTATGTTTATTATCTGTATCTTCCATCTTTCTTAGTATTATCTTGGTCCTAGGAAACAGTGTGTTCTGCAGTGTTTCTGCTATTTCATCATCTATAGGAACATCTTTGATCTTAGCCCACACTTAACCAATTGCCCTTGACCAAAGGGGATGAGGAAATGAGAAAAACGAGCACATTTGATTCCCACACAGTTCAGTGAAGTAGGCAACAGTTTCTTTTGCAGCAGAGAAAGGTTAGGGAGCCAGCTGAAGCCTGAGTGCCAGGCAGAGCTAGGATTCACACTTGGATTTGACTAAAGTTGAAGTTCTTCCATACCAACGACTTCCCCACTTCTCAAAAGCAAAGAGGAAGTTAGTTTACTCCTGTAATTCCAGCATGCAGGAGGCTGAGGCAAGAGGACTATTACAAATTCAAGACTAACCAGGGCTACACAACAACTCTGTCTCAATAAAACAAGGAAGGAGGAGGAGAAAAAAATCAGAAAGACTCCACATCTTCCATGTGTCCCTTCACACATGTATTTTATTAGCTCTTCACTGTTAACATTAGAAAAGAAGCTTATGTGAGTAAATTAGACAGTTGAGTTATTTGCGGGTCTTTAACCTTTAATAAACATGGCTAGGCTTTCGAATCACACACTTTAACTTTGTTTAGGGGTTCAGGTGACACAGAAAAGCTACATACTATCCAATGAATCGCAACTCTCATCTTTTTAAGAGGACCTTCATTCCTTTTTCAACTTTTCTTTTCTTCTTGAGGCAGGGACTCATATAGTTGAGGCAGGCCTTGAACTCACTACGTAGGAGGACCTTGAACTTCTGATCCTCCTACCTCCACATCAGCCTGAACATGTACAGCACCACAGGTAGTTTTGTGGCAGCCGAGGCTTTGGACATGGGAGACAAGCATTCCTACTGAGCTGTACTCCTCACCCTAAGAACAGCACTTGCAGGAACAGATTTGGGCTAGCAGGATGGCTGGCTCAGGCAGGGTGCTGCCGCAGCGCCTGGCCTTCTGAGTGCAGTCCCCAAGACCCACATGGTAGAAGGGAAGAATGGACTTCTGGTGTGCCTTTGGGTAATTGAGTGTGACAACTTCTAAAAGTTGTCATCTGATCTCTACACATGTACCATGTAGCATGTTCACACTTCTGTCCCATACACACACTAGATAGATAGATAGATAGATAGACAGATAGATAGACAGATAGATAGATAGATAAAAATAAATTTTAAAATCTTCTTGTCTGTTTATTTTGTTTTTTCGAGACAAGGTTTCTCTGTGTAGCCTTTCCTGTCCTGGAACTCACTGTGTGTAGACCAGTCTGGCCTCAGAGATCTGCCTGCCTCTGCCTCCCAAGTGCTGGGAGTAACGGCATGTGTCATCACTGTCCAGCATTAATAAAATATTTTCTAAATATTTAGAAATACACATTCTGGTTTTTGCTTTGTTTTTATCTAAATGACAAAAATATGAATGCACATTGTTATTTTCACTCAATGTCTGGTTAATTTTTATAAAACAATATAAAATCACTGTACTCTTTGGTATTTCCCAAAGGTACATATTTCCCTTCCAGCAAAGAGCAATCTTTTACATTAATAGTTAATTGCCTGGCCTGGTGGCACATACTTTTAATCCCAGCACTTGGGAGGCAGAAGCAGGAGAATCTCTGAGTTTGAGGCCAGCCAACAAAGATAGCCAGGGTGACACAGAGAAACTGTTTAAGTTAATTATAACTGTATAAGTTAATTATAAAACAAAAAAAAACTTCACTTCTGTGTAGCTAAACCACCAGAATGCAGCTACATAGCTTGTCACACTCATTTACCCAAAGGCACACTAGAAGCAGACAAAGCACAAACACAACACACAAGCTATCGTTATCTCTGACAACCAGAAAAAAGAGGTAACTAAAGTAGAGGATAAAGAACTCAAGTGTAAGTACACTGTAGCTGTCCTCAGACAGGCCAGAAGAGGGCGTCAGATCTCATTACGGGTGGTTGTGAGCCACCACGTGGTTGCCGGGACTTGAACTCAGGACCTCTGCAAGAGAAGCCAATGCTCTTAACTACTGAGCCACCTCTCCAGTGGCCAGGCAGTGGTGGCGCACGCCTTTAATCCCAGCACTTGGGAGGCAAAGGCAGGCGGATTTCTGAGTTCGAGGCCAAGCCTGGTCTACAAAGTAAGTTCCAGGACAGCCAGGGCTACACAGAGAAACTCTGTCTCGAAAAACTAGAACTCAAGTCTGTTTTGCTCAGCCCAAAGAGGCATTGTATCACTTAATACATGTGCAGAACTGAGAGTCCCAACATTCAAACAGTTAGCCATTAATCCTCCCCTCTCTTCTCCTTCCCTAAAACTGGTGATATATTTTGGGCATGCCAATTAAGGCCTAAGTGCTTAAATTCCAAAGCCAAAGCATTTCCAGACTAAATCTCATAATACAGAATTAGTAGGTTGGAGTCCAGCAATTCCAAGTACCAGAAACTACAGAACTCTTTTCAAAGGCTTCCCTAGCAATTCGGCACTTGGACTGCTCAGTTACCTGATCATAACAGAATGTAGTTCATGAACAGAAGACTCTAATGTGACATTTACATTTCCCATAGTTATAACTAAGGAACCCATGAAGAACCAAGTAACAACTGTTGTGACAAAAACTTTGTAAGGATAGTTATCAAAGGAACAATACAGTTAATCAAGTCAACCTGTATAAATCTATTTTCCAGCAAGCACCATAGGTCTTAGTTTCAAACCCAACCACACCCATAAACTGGCAACCCTAGGGTTGGCCACACGCCACTCACAGGCATAGGGCAGTAAGGTCACAAGGTAAAAACTAGCTGTTCTATATAGTTACCTCAAGTTGTGTGGTTCTTTGGGTACAATTTGCACATCATGATTAAATTCATAAAGTTTTTACTTAGGCAATGTGATTCAAGTCAGTGATAATGTCAATAAGATACTAATGTAATCCTTTATAATTTACCTGGTATTTTATTTTAAAGGTCTTTAAAAAATAGCTGGCACTTATAAAACAATAAGAGCTTCTCACTCTCCCCCACAGAATACCTATGAGTTCTCAGCTACATTGGCTGAACACTCATGGTCTTAGGATCCCTGCCCCTCTGCCTTGTGAGGAGAACTCCACTGTCTTAAGATGGGATTGTTTTTCAAGTGGCAGGCTCACCTCTCAAATTCCCACTAAGCGCTATCTACAGCCTGCTCATGAATATGGCTGTAACAATGCTTGGTAATCCCAGTCATTCTATTTCTGTTACAAAAGCAAAAGGTCATTGTAGATATTTATAGATGCCCCAGAGGCCCAGGCCAAAGTGCACAGGGACTGCATGGGATGAGTAAATGAACAGCACAGGCTAGACAGGGAAGCCCCAGTTTACTCATGAGACTCATGCTGACATTTAGCATAAATCTACAGTAATGGTATAAAGCACTTCCAAAATACCCTATGAAAACATACTTTGGATCTATTTTACCAAACCAATAATCTTTGACTCGTTACTTTTAGGAATGTTGTAATAGGCAATCAATCCTACATTTTTCCACCATGCCCAGTTCAAATACAATCTATTGTGCTCAGGAAGTGTTCCCTAATTCTGCTCTGACCAGAAACAATCTTTCATTTTCTGAACCCTCTAACACCTATTCTAGATAGATCCCTGACACCTTCTCCTGCCTCATTCCTGCTACCCATATGCAGCACCTTTTGTTAGACCTCTTGTTTTTGAGGATGGATTGATCTCATGACTCATTTCTCTTTTATCCCGTTTAACACTCAGGAACACTCAGCATCGTCCACACAATAGTCATTCAAATGTTTACTGACTGACTATGTAAACTGCGCCCACTATTTATAAACTGTGGTGCTAGTCTTTATTCAGTGCAGCCACTGCAGGCCTGTACCTCCCAGGTGGGAAGCATCAGACCAAAGCACTCTGTTACAGTGTTAGGGTTCTTGCAGGAAGCTACTTTTGTCCTCTTCTCAGCCACTCTTCACATTGCCTTTTTAGTGCCTCTCTCTATTCCAGTGAGAAAGCACGCGTTCCTGCTGTTGTTACTAAGAGCTTCATTATGTTCAAGGTGAAGTGAAAAACTGCATTCGATGCAATTACCAGTTCCTCACAAATCTGGGGACTACTTGTCAATTGGACATCCAGAGCTTAAATAAAAGAAAGTCCAAATTCTTTTCACTCCTAAAAACGATTTTCTCTTTGAGAGAATGGAAGTCCACAGCACAGGAAGCAGTCTTCAGTAAGCCACCGTTCATAAACAGCTTTGCTGAGAGCGTAACAAAGGTTCTGTTGTGCTCTTGCATGGCAGGGCCAGTGAGCAGCAGGAGCAGATGAACTCTTTAAGAAACAAGGGTTCTGTCTTCATGCAAATGTTTGCATTAATAAAAAATGAAGAAAACGATATAGAAAATGCAGGCTAGCTGGGCATAATAGGTCTCTAAACGGGAGGTTTTTCACGTTTTCCAGGCGGAGTCAGCAGGTTTTTAAAAAACTTTGTCATTCTGAACATTTCACAGACATCACAAGAAAGACATGCAAATAACAGAAGGAAATCAAAGGACGTCCCGCTGCTCTGCTGGCGCCTCACTTGCCCATGCCTGGTTTGTCATTTTCTGTTAACCCTAGTTAACAGTTACTGGCTGTATTCTGCTGAGGAATGGAGTCCCTAGCCCAAGTGGAAGTACATGTCCAGCCAGCGGGCTCCAGCACTGATAACATCACAATGCAAGCCATGTACCACCACTCAGGGACACGTGCTGCCAGGCAACAAGTGCAGCGTGTGATTTTACACACTCGGCTTGCAAATCTGCATGGGAAAGAGCCTCTAACAAGCCACTTGAGAAGATGTGGTCTTCTGGAGTGTGCACATCACTTAGGAGTTCTCGGAAGGATTTGTGAGGCTCAGTCCTTCAAAGTAAAGGACCAGACCAAAAAAAAAAAAAAAACAACTTGAGGCAGGGAGGGTAGCTACTATGCTACTGTGCACCAAAGCCATGCACCATGTGCTTAGCCAGCCTCGCCTCAGTTCATCTTTAGCACCATAAATTCAGGAAGAGATCCCACTTGATACTGAGGAAATGGAGGCTTGATATATATACGCATATATATATATACATATACATATATATCAATATATATATGTATATGTATATATATATATATATATCCATATCCAATGGCAAGCCAAGGCTCAAAACCATTTTTTATTACACACAATTAAACATTTTTTAAGAGTGACAGGCTTCAGAGCTGGGCACAGTGGCTTATGCCCATAATTCCAGTATAAGAGTTTGAAGCTTCCTGCAAGAACCCTAACACTGTAACAGAGTGCTAGACTACACAATAAACTCCAGCACAGTGAGCTATGAGAAATACTGTTCCCAAATACTACACCTACACATACACACACACACACACACATACACACACACACACACCACAAAAAAAAAGATGAGGTAGCTTTTTAGGTTGTGATCAAAATCTGACTTAAGGTAGATGCTCTATCATGAAAACGGGGCTATAATTTAATGTGCAGTACACAGCATCCAAGGCTCTCCTAAAGGTCATCTATAGATCCTTGGAGGTTGCACCACCTATGTGAAGAAGAAAAGAAGGAGCAATGGCCCTAGCACACATATCTCCTTCCTGAGATATGCATGGTCTGTTTTCTTTTTATCCTTTCCCCACACTCTGTTCTGTTCCCTACCATTGTTCTGCAACATAATGATAGCCCACTGAAACCCCCAACCTGCAAATTCCCTGTCCTCCAACACACTGTTCCTCTCTACCAGGAAGTCAATTAAGCCTCCCCACAGACTCCGGCCCATCGGCCTCTGGATTGCACAGTACTCCTGCCATCCCCACAATTTTGCTTTCCACGGTCTCAGTTACTGCAGTCAGGAATACGGTAAGTACAGGCTTCAGTACTCCATGAGGTCTGCGACAAGGGAGAGCTGGGTGCAGCAGACAGACAGCTCATTACTGTTTCATCACTGCTCCTAAGTTACAAAAGCAAGAGGCAGAAAGACTCTCCATCCATGCTCTTCAGCTCCTATCATTTTACATTAAATAAACCAGAGCCCTTACTTTCTGCCCCTCTTGATTCAAGGGTGCAGAATTCTTGGCTTACTTAAATGTGACTTTGAAGTTTTCTGTATTTCCATCTATAATCATAATGCTGAAGTTTTTCTTTTTATAAAGGAAACAAATCATGACAAAACCTGAATTTTGTAATTCTTTGGAGAGCAAAAAAGCTAAAGAAAAATGAACTAAAAATGTGCACACTGAGGGTCAAACTGAGCCCACTACTTCTCCGTTTCCCACAACTTTTCCATTTCCTGCCTTTTAAAACTTTACTTGGGCTGGGTGGTGGTGATGCACGCCTTTAATCCCAGCACTTGAGAGGCAGAGGCAGGTGGATTTCTGAGTTCGAGGCCAGAACTCTGGTCTACAGAGTGAGTTCCAGGACAGCCAGGGCTACACAGAAAAACCCTGTCTCGAAAAACCAAAAAACAAACAAACAAAAAACAAAAAAACTTTGCTTGGTACTATGGTTTTCAAATTTTTATTAAGTATAATCTTATGATAATAACTATTTTTATAAATATCTTGTTTTGTGCTAGAAACCTTATATTTTTATTTTTATCAAAATAATTTGTTATCTCTCTATGGATACATATTCTTTTTTATTTTATCTTATTCCTCAAATCTCCAGGTACAAATTAGAATGTTTCTAAGAATACAGAGATTTCTAGAATTTTTGAATAGCAGTCTCTATCACAAATTATGTAAGTCTATGAGGTTTATGGCTGTTTTCTCTTATTTTATCATGACTGTTGATGACAAGGTTTATTGCCCTGCTGGCCTGGAAAAGGCTAGCCTCTGTTTCCCAAGTGCACATAAAAGGCATATGCCACCACACTTGGTGATATTTTCTTTCATAAATCATTCTCCCTGCACAACATACACACCCACCCCCACACACACATCAGTTCATGGAAGGATCACATGTCTTAGCTTCTCTTGTAGCTGCTTTGGTCATGTAATTAAATTAAGTAAGCAAAATCTTTTAAATCTTCTAGAAAGTACTTAAATAGAACTAAGTATGATGAGAGATGTCCCTTATTTGCCACAAAAGATAAAAAGTTCCTTCAGTGGGGCTGGAGAGATGGCTCAGCAGTTAAGGGCACTGACTGCTCTTCCAGGGGTCTTGACTCAAATTCCTAGCAACCACATGGTGGCTCACAACTATCTATAATGGGATCCGAAGCCCTCTTCCAGTATGTCTAAAGACAGCGACAAATAAATAAATCTTAAAAAAAAAAAATTCCCTTAGTCCTCACGGATTTTGAGGAAGGAACCAGGTCTATGGCTAGGATAAACAGGGTGACAGAAACCCAAGTCTTCCATGGCACCATGGACTATACCATCCCTCCATGTCTATCCCAGAATAAAATAATCTACCTTGCATTTGCTTAGTATTGGGGTTTTTTCAAAGATTTATAGTATTTTTTTGTGTGTATGTGTATGATATATGAGTGGACTTATGTGGACTACCTATGTGTCCACAAGGAGGAACAAAAGGAGGAACCCAAGGAGGTCAGAGAAGTTATAATATCCCCTGAGATTGTAAGCCATGACATGGGTGCTAAAAACTGACCCTGGGTCCTCTGAAAGTGCAGTAAACTCTCTTACCTGCCAAACTCTCTCTCTCTCTAGCCCCCATTTTATATGCCTGAAGACAGTATCTTAGTCTGTTGTGGAGACTAGTCTAGAACTCACTCTGAAATTTGTAGCCATGCTCCTGCCTCATTTCTTGAGTGCTTAGATTACAGATGTAAGGCACCATGCACAGTTTCCTACTTTGTTTGAACCATATACTTTTTATCAGATTAATAAGGATGCAAGGATCCAAGCAGAGGGCCCTTTAACCTACTGCTCTGTAGACACGGAGGATAGGATGGCACATGTGCAGACACTGTCCAGAAGGCACTCACTGCTGCCCTCAGTCTCACCGTCTAATGGCAGGATAACTACGTTCACAACGCAACATTTTAATTGCTTCTGAACGTTTACTATTGAATGCTCTCACATACATTATCTCTTTGTACCTCACAATCAATCGAGGAGTCAGATAAGACTGAATTATCCCCATCTTACAAATGCAATTGCCCAAAGTCACAAAGTTTGTATGATAGGACAAAAACTGAACCTCAAATCTCAAGGTAAAACTATTTCCACTGAGTCACAGTATTAGGATAATTCACAAAGAAAGCTTAAGACCATCCTGACTAATCCTAGTTAACTGATAAAAACATGATTATAATATTCCCAGAATCACCTACCAGACAAGATAGCAAACTGATGTGCTCTGGGTTCAGTATGAGATGCTGTCTCAAAGCATAAGGTAGATAAATAAGGCTGACAGGATGACTCCGTAGGTAAAGGCACTTACCACTAATCCTGACAACCTAAATTTGATCCCTACTGAGACACTACATGGTAGAAGGAGAGAACTGTTGTTACCTTGTGTACAAATCAGCATGTGTCAACACACATACAGCATACACATGTGCTCATGCACATACACAAACACACAGCATATACACACATACAATATACACACATGCTCATGTACGTACACACATGGCATACACATATTCTCATGCACATACACAAACACAAACAGACACAAATACACACACATGGACACACACAAGTAAGGTGAGGAATGATAGAAGATACCCAGAACCAACCTCTAGTCATCACACAGAGGTACACACACATGTACATATGAACCTGTATGAACATGTACACACTCATGCACATATACATACATACAACACACACACACAAACACAAGTTGTGGAATTATATCATGATAGTGGTAGTACAAATTTGTGAATATAGTAAAAAAGAAACCTACTGACTTCTCTATTACATTGAATTTAAAAGGACAAATCTTATGGTAGGTCAATTATCTCAATAAAAGATGACAAAGCGCTGGGGATGTAGTTTTTGTACATGTGTATGCAGCATGCAGGCATGTTTGTGTTCCGATGCACAAGTACATGTATATGTCTATGAATGCCTGAGGCTAACACTGGAAATTTTCCTTAATGGCTCTCCACCTTATTCATTGAAGCAGGGTCTCTCACTTGAACCTGGTGCTCTTGTTCCACCTAGTCTAACTAGCGAACTTGCTCTAGGGATCCCATATCATAGCCTTCCAAAGGCTGGATTACAGGAGGGCTACCAGGCTCACCTAGCATTCACATAAGTTCTAGGAATCTGAACTCCTGTCCTCGGGTTTCATACTTATATAGCAAAGGTCAAAACGGTCCCAATGTCCATACAAGGAAAAGATTAACAAGACTGCAGAGAACATTTGTATTATAACCTTGAAGAGAAAAAAGCAGAGTCACTTCCCCGAATGTCTAGCTCATTTTCATTTACCTGTATGCTTACCCTTCTCTGCATAATGGCCAAGTATTCATTTTATCTGTAAGGTAATCATTTTATCTATAAGGTAATCATGTCCAACCATCGGGTCTGATGGTTGATAGACCATCAAATGACAAATGACAATTTGGGCCCCATTCAATGTTTACTATGAAGATTCCCTGCCTTATATTAACTCATCTATCTTCTCTGCTTTGTGAGGTAGCCCTTACTGACTCCATTTGTTGGAGGAAATTTGATTTAGGAAAAAACAGAAATTTCTATTATGAACCATCATCTCTCTAAAGACCTCCCCATGACTACCTCCTCAGTCTTTTCACACTCCTGCAAGGCAGGTGCCAGTATTCCTCCCGTCATTTTCATAAGTAAAATTCTACAGCTCAAAGAGCATGGTAATGTAGTCACTGGATAAAGCCGTATTTTCTACATTAGCTAGTACACTGCTCGAGACCACAGACTCAAATCTGAACTGTGTATAACCCAAGAGCACTGAGCTTCTAGTTTTCTCTATGGCCAACTTTCAACATATCACATTCCCTAAGACTAGGGTTGTGCATGTCATTTAAGCCCATGCATCCACTGTATATAAAGAGCATTGTTATCATTTTTCTAAATTTGTCTCTTTAAGTTTCGTCTGGTTACTCAGACGCTGAATTCTTTTTTGTGTCCTGTCTATGCACTAGCCTTGTACAAGCTGTTGTCAGGAATATTCAAGCAGCTTCTAAGACAAAGCTGCAGGGCTAATAAAAGCAATTCACTTGGGGAGAGTGTATTTCTTCTTTCCTTTTTTCTTTTTTCTTTTAAGTAGCTAACACACAAAGATGACTCATTAAGCCCCAAAGAGGTGACTATGGCATGTAAGGGCTTCTTATGCAGCCTTCCACAAAGAGACCTGAGTGGCAGCATACGGCCTCCTCTTCTCTGCATTTTTCTCCAGGCAGAATGTGCATTTGTGTGGCTACATACACAATTATAATCTCCTCTGAAAGGCAATTCCTTCCATATGACAGGCTGAACAGTGGCCTGAGTGCTAGCCTCATGTTGTCCGTGCAGTTAACATGCCGAAATACCAGACACATTTAATCTCTCCTTTTTGGAAATCTAAGATGAGACACAAGGGGCGAAGCTGGGAAGAACTCCATACAGAGAAAAAGAGGCCAGCCCAAGTGCCCAGACTCACTTTCTCATGGGCCCAACTTCTTTGTGTTGTTGTCTGCTTATTTGTCAATTTGCAGGACTTTGGGGCATGAGAACCATGGAGCCCAGTGGTTCTGGCAGCAGCCTCTCCATTTGACAAGCAAAGCCAAAGACATGTGGCCTTTGGTACATTTCACATTCAAAAGTGTTATTGTTTCAAACATGCCTATTTTAAAATATATAATTTTCCCATTTAGAGCACGTTGTATGTAAGTTGGCCACAGGAGGAATTCTGCCACAGGATTTTTTCTTCCTGAGGCAATGAGGAGCAGAACACCAAGCACTTGAGAGGTAGAGGTAGAAGGATCAACCATGTATCCAATGCAGGGCCAATCTAAAAGCCTAAAGGGGCTTTCCAAAAAAAAACAAACATTCAGACCAATGATGTGACACAGGCCTGTCCCTCCCTGCCAGATGTCTGTTTACTGAGGCCTAGAGAGTTGTCCAGGTGAGAGAAGCCTGAGATTAGTTTACTGAGGCCTAGAGAGTTGTCCAGGTGAGAGATGCCTGAGATTAGTTAACACCTGGTGACATGCTGAGGCACAAGCAAATTTGTTTTGACTACAGAAGCTGAAGCTGAATTGTCACAATCATCTGTAATCTCAGGGCCAGAAAATAGTATTAACAAGACCTTGAGCTACACAGCAGGACAGCCAGAAAGAGGTTCCTACTCTCTCCAAAGAATAGAGCTTTTAAAAGCTAATTCAATAAAGAAAAAGAAAGGTGCTAGAGAAGTGCCTATTTAAGCAATATTTACTTTTAGTGGGCTCCTGCTAATCAAACAAAAGTTGTTCAAAAAGATTTTATAAAAAATGTATTTGATGATTTCACAGTAATTGCTTTGTTTAAAGAAAGGTGATTAAGAAAATCATATTTAATGGGATCAGTAATTGGGTAAATTCAGATGTGTTTGGGAAAATCCCTCCTCTCTTTGATAAATCATTAAAATTCTGTTCAGATAAATGTGTTTTGACTTGCAATTCCAGTCATAGAATAAGCTGTTTCCTAACGCTGCTAGGGAAGTGGAACAAGGGTGACCCTTGAGCCAGAAAGAAGACCCAGGATGACTTGACAAGGGTAAGTCTCCTGTCAATCAAAGCCCAGCACTCAACACACAACTTAGGGATCTCATGGACATGCCCCAAAACTGTGCAAAATTTCTTTCCTTCTTAAAACATCAGCTTTAAAACACTGATTAAATCTTACTGTTGGGTAACCAAGATGTAGAAATTATTATCAACCAAGAAATGAAGCTTAGGATAATCAGAGTTTAAAGCCAAAAGTATCCAGGGCAGATTTTAATCACTTGTCCCTTTTTTCCATCCATCAAAAAGGGGTGGGACATGGTGTCTCTTCACATGGTGGGAGTTCAGTAACTGTTTGTTAAACTACATTCCTTTCTCCCATTAATTTTTAAATGTATTCTCCTGCTTACAGCAAACCATTCATTCAACAATAGAGTACTTCACTTGGCCAACTACTACACTAAAGCTAGAGATACCAAGAAAAGCCTGCCTCACAGCTTACATTCTAATCAGAAACAGACGTTATCCAAGAATCCTCAAGGGAAAGCAAGGTCACTGTGATGAGGACAGAAAGAATGTCTCTTCTCAAACACCAGTTACCTACTCCACTTTCCTAGGCAAATGCTGTAAGTATGGAAAAAAATGACTGCCAATTTTTGCATAGAACTTGAAAGACTTTATTATTACTTGAATATATAAATGATAAACAAGGTCAAAACTTTTTAAAGAACTCTGGAACAACAATGAAATCACTCTCCAACTTATTTTGGAGAAATGGAAGTGACCAAGGGTCAGAAACCACAAGCCTTGGAATTCATCCGTTCCTCCCACTCCCCCAACAATAAGCTTTCAGAGCTTGCAGAGTCCTCGGAAAGGTGGGAAAGAAGGCGTGGGCTGAACTTCCAGGAACTGCTTCCAAGGGCACATTCCTGAGCTACCCCACCAAGGGAGCTGCCTGCTGCCCCTTCCATGACTGAGATGATGCTAACAAAATCGAGAGAGAGCCAAGAGAGCCACTGGCTCCAGTGCTCTCCAACACACGCTTATTTCTCTCACTTGGTGTTCTGGCCATTTAAGAGGATGTTCCATCTTGGTTTTGCTTCAGATGACCAGGAAGGGAAGAGCAGTGAGAGAGGGACATGACTGAACAGCTCTGTAGCTGTTCTAAAGTGACTTGTTTTATATTAATCTGGTTTCCTAAGACTTACAGTCAGTGTAGCACCTATATTTTATTTCATTTCTTTTTTTCAAACAACCTAAACACTAAGTTCTGAAGATGACTTCAACTAATTAAGTACTAATGTTTTGTAGTATAGTACTGGGTTTGGAAGGCTCACTAATTACATTTGAAACAAAATAAATTTACCAAGAGTCCTCCAATAGCAAAACTTGATAC